>LOJH01022647.1:0-17332 GCA_001685095.1 Ellobius talpinus
GCAGCGACCGCGCGGTTCGCGTCCCGGTCTCGCGTGGCCCACGCACGAAGCTCCGCACCGAAAGGGGCACCCTGAGTTGAATTTGACCACAGCAAGACCCAGCCGGGAGCTCTGGTCCCGGGCCTACCTGCGTGCTGTAAACCCCGAGAACTTAGAGAACAAGTTTTGACTCCCGTTCCCTCGGTGCGGGACTTTCACGGTCAGTGCAGGGCGATGTGGTCGGCCAGCCCGGGAGGCGTATGCAGCCCACGTTTTGGGAACGTCTTTGGTAGGGAATAGGAAGGTGGTGAGGACCCAACCTTGGCTCCAGAGCGTTCAGAAACCCTGAGCGCCCAGAGGACCGGTACCTGAAGTCTGATCAGAGAGACTGGGGAAGGAGGCGGCTTTTAGTGAGGGCTTCCCGAGATGGAGAAGCCTGATGGTTTGCAGAGACTCCAGACAAGGAAACAATGTGTTCAAAAGGGAGGGAGGGCTCAGATCTCCAGCTTGCCGGAGCGTGGCCGGCTAGCGTGGGGGAGTGCTGGGACTTGGGGTCACGAGAAGGTATTGTTCTGTCCTCTTCAGGGCCTGTGTTTTAGCTTCTCACCTGCGCACTCCCAGGCTTTATTGAGATGCTTTGTAGTATCCTCGTTTTGCCGTTGCTCCGGGCTAGTGGTACCATTACTTGCTCCCACCAACCATTCTGATGGTAACAGGAGCTTCTAAATAACTAGGTCTTGAGTCTGTGAATTTGAATTTGACTTGGCCATTCGTTTTGAAATTAACCACCGTTGAGAGTTTTGAATAAAGCTGGCTTTATACGGGTAGTCTTACATCTGTCATTGGAGTATATATAACCTGTAACTGAATGCGCTTCGGGTAGAATTTAGATTACCAGGTGTCCCTGGACATCTCTCATCGTGGTAGTTCCTGTTGCTTTTTATCCGAAATTAATTTGGGTCTTTTCCGAGGTCAAGGCTCTCTTGACATAAAACCTTACAACGCCTCATTAAGGCTTAGGATTTAGTAGATGGAGTGCAGAGGGCCCTTTCTGCTTCCCACTGCCCCTTTGCCCTCCCAAGCTCAGCTTTCAGCCCAGGCTGACCTACTTGCGTTGAGGTGGTGGGGTATTTAAGATCCTTTGCCCCTGGGAGTGCCTTTGGGAAGTGCTTCTTGTTTGCCAGGAGGATGCTCACACTGTAACCGTGTATTCTGAACTTTTAAAAACAAGACAGGCTTTCAGAATTTGTGGCCGCACAAGGACAAACTGCACATGGCAAAAATGTGTTTTCCATAGAGGCATAGAAACATTTGAGTAGTAGCAGCAGGCAGTAATCTGAGGTAAAATCACTCCTGTCCACTACACCTGGAAGGAGCATGGAAACACATTCCAAGAACAATTCTGTGTCTTAAACTGAGGTCACAAGACTCGACTTGTTTTCTTAGAGTGCTTTCTCACAAGCACTCAGAATTCTCACAGGGCTCCATTCTGAGACCATGTTCCGACATCATACTTTGCTTCAGTAAATCATGTGAGTTGCTAAATAGTCAGAAGGATGAGACTGACCACACATGATCCATCCATACATGATGGATCAGTGTAATAGTTTTCCAAAATAGTACTGGGATCAAAGAAAAAAATCCACCCATTTTCACGAATTGTGTGGAAGTAGAACATCACTGTGTCTTCAAATCTGACTTTGCACTACCCTTTTGCCTTCAGGAACTATTGGCTTGTGTGTGTGTAAGCCTCCTATAGCTATTGTATGGATAAAGTACCAGTACATGGCCCAGGTTGGAGCACATAGTCAGGGCATTGGAGAAGTTGGCTAGTAACATCCATGAGATGTGCACTGTAATAGCAATTTAAAACCAGTTGAAATGATTTTGTAAAATGTGCCAAGTGTATGGAGGAAGATGATGCCACCACTCAGCACATAGGCATGTTATGTTGAATTTTTGGTTTGTTTTTTAGTATCACATTATATTCACACCCACAAGACTTACATTTTTATGACCTGTAAAACATGTAGAAAGTATGTGTTACATGTTTTCAGTTGTTGCACTAAATTAACAGATTTTGCCCCAGGACTAAAGATTTTGGTAGTTGAATATATCAATTAAATTTTTTCCCCTAAAAGATGTTGCTTATTTATAACAGTAGTGGAACTTTTCTCTTAGGTCCATAAAATGCTTTCATGAATTGTTTAGTTATGTAGAGTGGTAAACCTGTTTGGTTGTTACACCAGTACATTCAAAACTGCTGGTCAGGATGGAGCTAGAGCACTTGCCTAGTATGTGTGAGTCCCTGGGTTCAGAATTGGTACCAAAAAAGCAAAAACACCTGATTGTCAGCTTGGGGCTATTGCTCAGTGGTAGAGCACATATTTAGCATGAAAAGTCTTGAGTTTAATTTGCGGCACTTCAAATAAAACTAATGTTTAATTGTTAAGGACTATCTGTTTGACAAGCTAACAAAGTGTGTTTTAGGGACTGGTGTAAAGACACATGTCTGTAATCTCAGCAATGGGGAGGTAGAGAAGGCAGATCTCTGGAGTTCACTTGCTATCAGCCTAGTCACATGGATAAGCTCCACGTTCAATAAGAGACCTGTCAAAAAATAAGATAATGCTGGGTGGTGGTGGTGCATGTCTTTAATTACAGCACTTGGGAGGCAGAGGCAGGTGTATCTCTATGGGTTTGGGACTAGCCTGGTCTACAGAGTGAGTTCCAAGATAGCTAGGGCAGCACAGAGAAACATCATCATCAGATAGCATTGAGGAAGGACCTGACCATTGCCTTCTAGCCTTCACACACACTAGTACACATACCTGCATACACACCCACAGACATGTATAGTACTCACCTCCATGGGTATTTATTTGAAAAGTATTGGAAATATCAGAAGACGTATTACTTCTAAAACTTAGTTCATAAGCAAGAAAAAATGCAAGTCATAGAAAGTGAGAAACTAACATTTATTATAAAGGATTAATATATTAATATCTAATGATTGAAAAATTCACAGAATTAATACAAAGACAACCTCTTAGTGCATACTTTTAATCCCAGCACGTGGAAGGCAGAAGCAACGAACCTCTTTGAGTTCAAGACCAGTCTGGTCTAGGTCTACATACCAAGTTCCAGGACAGTCTGGGCACATAGTGAGACGCTGTCTCAAAAAAAGAAAAAAAAAGAAAAGAAAAGAAGAAAAAGTCTCATCATAATATATAATATCCACTAGACATAGTGCTGTGCCTGAATATAGATAATGGGGAGGAGGGAATGAGTGACATTAGCTATGATTGGAAAGGTGCACAGTTCATTCTCTATTAGTGTTATGGATCAAAGTTGCACTGTGTCTGGTGGAAGCTGACAACTATATCAGATACTTTGGATTTCTATTTATTCAAAATAGTGCAAGGTTTTGGCTAATGAAAAGTTCTATAGTATAGTGTTTATGGCCCGTATCTCTTCCTGACATTTTGTGTAAGCCCAAGTGTGGTGTTTATAACCTACAGTATATTTTAAAGGATCCAAATATAAACATCTGTTTGACCATATCACTAATATGAAAGGTGGCCAAAGAGATCCTCATGAGCCTGGGGTTATGCTGTAGGAGAACTGTGAGGGTATGAATTGGTCTTTGTAAAGTCCAAGGAAGGTGCCCAGCAAGAGCCTACACTGGGGAATTAGCCAGCTAGGTTTGAATCTTCATTATTGGCCTTGGTATCTCAGCTTCCTCTTCATTTTGTAGTATCAGTACCTTATAGTAGAATTATTATAGTAATCAATTGATTTAAAATATTTAGAAACCTTAGTATAGTGCCTTACAAGCAGTGAGTATTTTGTTTTATATGTAATTCTTATTTGTGGGCAATGAAATGTGAAGTGATCTCACCATGTTTAATTACTTCTGATGGTATTCTAGAGTGAGAAAGAACAACGTACTGTTCTTTGATGGTGCTGTTTGAACACTCTCAGTGTTATGGCTGAAGAGGGGGACTAGGCTAGCATGAAGCAGTAAATCTGCTGGGAGGAGTGTCTGTAAGGACTGAAAATACACATGTTACCTGTACAAAGACAGCTTTCTCTATTGGACAGTGGTAGTGGAAAGACCATGTTTAGATGAGAAGGGCTGGTTGTCGGGTTGGCCTCTTTGCTGTAATATACATGCCCCTCTTCTTAAGAGGCTGCCAAGCTTGGCCTGGTGGTTTGGCCTGGTGGTGTCCTGGCCCACTGAACAGGGTGTGGTTGTTCTAGATTATCTCATTTTTAAAAGATTTGTGTGTATGGGTGTTTTGCCTGTATGTGTGTGCACCACATGTATCTGGTATCCCCAGATGTCAGAGGACAGTGTTGGATTCCCTGGAACTGGAGTTATGAATTGTTGTAAGTAGTACCATGTAGGTGTTAGGAATTGAACCCGGGTCCTCTGCAAGGACAAGTGCTCTAACTTCCAAGCCATCACACCAGCTCCTAACCCAATACAGTTTTGAGTGTCGGGAATGGGCATTTTGATTGTTGGGCCTTTGGAAGTGAACTGATAGAATATTAGGGGTTTGAAGAGGAATTCTTACATAGAGAATTCCTTCTTAGGATAGAGTAGCTCTTTGTGTAATCCATACTTGCCAAATCAATGTACCACATATTATAACAGATTCTTTTTAAAGCTGTACTGAGCATGTGCAGGCTGGTTTCTAGTTATACTTGCTTAAACGATACAGTCTAGGAGCCATTTTTGTAGTATTTATTGTGTTTTGGGCACAGATTTAGAGACACTGTGAAGTATACCAGGCATTGTTGGTGTGTTTGGGTGAGGTAACATGTATGTATGAAGCAGTCCTTCACTAATACCAAGGGGGCAGCTTTGCTTTCTGCTTCCATACACTTTGTGTCTCTTGAGAAAAATGAAATCATTTGTGATTCCTCAGTTTGTTGGGGGAATCCTGACAGAGCATATCTTCTCATTTGTAATATGGAAATAAAGCAAAAGAGATTTTGTTAGCTTTAAGGGGGTTGTATATATTAAGGTACTTCTGACCTAAATATCCCCAAGACGTTCCTTTCCTTGGAATTGATAAATTCTAGTTTTTGTTTTAAAAGAGAATTGGGCTAGGGAGATGGCTTGGTGGATGAAGTGTGCAAGTATGAAGATGAGTTCAGATCCCCACTGCCTATGTAAATGCAGGGTGGGCATGATGGTCCACCTGTAATCCCAACATTGGGGAGGCAGAGATGGATTTCTGAAGCAAAGTGGCTAGCTAGATTAGCTAAATGAGCAAGCTCTAGGTTCATAAGACCCTGTAGAGAGAGATCAAAGAAGACAGCTAGCATCTACCTCTGGCCTCCATGTACACATATGGCACTTGAGCACACATACTTAACCACATGTAGTCATAGGGTAAAAAGGAGAATTGATACCTATCTGTCTTAGTTAGGGTTTCTTTTGCTGTGAAGAGATACCATGACCATGGCAACTCTTATAAAGGAAAAGAAAAACCAAACATTTAATTTAGGTGGCTTATATTTCCAGAGTTAGGGTTAATTGTGATCCAACATGGTGACTTGCAGGGAGAAATGGTGCTAGAGAAGTAGCCAAGTGTTCTATATCTTAACTTGCAAGCAACAGGAAGTGGTCTGTCTCACTGGGCATGGCTTGAGCATATATGAAACCTCAAAACCCACCTCCACAGAGGTACACTTCCTTTAATAAGATTGCTCCTACTCAACAAGAGCACACCTTCCTTAAGTGCTACTCTCTGTGGGGGACCATTTTCTTTCAAACCACCACAGTATCTCATCTTTATATGGAGACCAAATCATGATACTGATGAACCTCTTGAATATAAATTTATTTAAGTGAACTGTAAAAAATTTATTTTTGCATATGGTCTAAGAAACAAGCAATAGAACAAAGGTTTGAGTGTTAGGTCTGTATATGATGGGAATTGAACCCAAGTCCTCTGGAAGGGCACTGTAGGAGGTAAGCATGCTGTATAGTGGTCATCTATACCCAGCCATACATTCTAAAAACCCATGTAGATACTAAAAATGTAAAACTATGTTCTCGTTCTTCTCTCCGCATAGTTTTGTGATAAAGCTGAATTTTAAAATGAAACACAGGAAGAGATTGACAGTAATTAATAATAAAATAGTCATAATATATCATTAGAAGTATGTGTTTTGGGGGCTTGAGAAACTGGCTCAGTGACAGAGTACTTCTTGCTCTTGCAGAGGATACAGTTTTCTATTCCCAGCACCTACATGATGGTGTGTAACCATCTGCAACTCCAATTCCAGAAGACCCAATGCTCTCTTTTGACTTCTGGGTACCACGCATGCACATGGTACACAGATATACATTCAGGCAAAACAGCTGTACACATAAAATCAAATAAATGTAAAAAAATCTTTTTAAAGAACTCTATGCTTTGGGGACATTATTAAGTAAAATAAAAGTTGCTTGAACATAAATGGTGTAATTCTGTGGCTGTCAGTCTGATAACTAAAATGGCCACTAATCACTAATGGCTTCTTAGTGATTAAGTAACGGGCAGCATGGAGAGCAAGGATTCCCTGGATGAAGGGATACACAGTGGGTGGGGCTGAGGGCAGCACAAGTGTTCATAACGCTAACTCAGAGTCATGTGCAGTTGAAAACGAGCTGTTTTGGGAGTTTCCCACAGAGTGTAGTCAGGGTCTGCTCACCCCACTCCATCAGCATGTTCTCCCCAGATTTTTGTCTTAGTTCATATGTTTAGTAGTTTAAGAATTCTGGAATACTTTTAGAAGCTGGGGAGTAAGGAATAGTGGTTACATTTTATTTGAAAATGGTAATGGGACATAGACATTTAGAATTTAAATCTTCAGATTCATAGATTGATAAAATAAAAAAAAACCAAAACCAGAAACATTCCTTGATTTTTGTAGGCCTCTCCATCTTCAGCTGTCTGAAACTCCAGCTTTCTCCACTGATTCACTTTGCTGGTGACACCAAATTATAGTAGGTCACCAAAATAGCATTCAGTAATTGGGGGCTTCCTCTGCTTCTCAGCTCCACACTCTTAGCATGCATTCCATCCTTAGTACTGAGGGTGGGAAGAAAAAGGGAAGAAGAGCTAGGAGTGGTGGCACTCACACACCTTTAACCCCAGTACTCAGGATGCAGAGGCAGGAGCTCTGTGAATTTAAGGTTAGCTTGGTCTACATTGAGAGTTTCAGGTCAGGGCTATACGGTAAGACCCTGTCTCTCCCTCCTACTCCCCCCCAAAAAGAAAAAAAAAATTAATCTGACACTTAATAGGATGCCATTTCGTTGTTTTTATGTTGACTGTGATTGTTGGAAACCGGCCCTTCCATAGTAAATAGCTATCCAGAAGAGATTTTTTAAAATGTCTGTTGAATCGAAGGGAGAAAGTCTGACTCATAGTAATCGAACTCAAAGCAGGGAGGGCACAGTGTTCCTGTAGAAGTCTGTCCTGGATAACCGTCTGCTCTCTAACACGTCTTCTCTTTTAGGGGTAGAAGCACAGGAAAGATCCATGCTCTCGGAGGACCTGCCCCCAGCCAGCAGTACTGATTCAGGTACAGTCTTCAGGCTTTCCCAGGTGTGTGTCAACATCTACTCATCCTGGGATTGTAGTTGTCTCAATCTTTCTCCCTTTCCCCCATTTTTAACACACAGATGTTTTAGGTGTTGGCTGTCTTTAAGTTTTGAACTCATGGCCGCAGGTAAGGCAGAAAGACCTGCAGTAGCTAACCCTGAGAAGTGCTGCACATACATGATGAGCAGTTTTCTCTGGTTCAGTTCAGTATTTTACTAGTTGAGTAAAATTCAGCTCTTTAAGACAGAATTTCTATTTCCTTTGAAATTATAGGACTTTAAAATAGGTTCCGGATATTATTTCCTGCAGAATGAGTTGCACTGGATTGACACAAGTTTTGAGTTTGTCTCAATAACCTGTTGCATAGGTGTCCTGGTGGGATGGATTCTGAAACTGAAGCCTGGTTGTTCATTTTGGACTCACTCTGGGTTCTTCTGTTTCAGGATCTGGGGGACCTTTACTATTCGATGACCTCCCACCTGCTGGCAGTGGTGATCCAGGTAGGCAAACAGATTCCAAGGTATGGATGGAGATAAGCCTTCCTTTGTGACTGTGTAAACTGTATCCTCAGGTTTCAGCAGGAATTTGAATGACATTGAAATACAGAATAGGTAAGGTCTTTGAAAAGTGAACAGGCACCCTCAGGTAGAGGCAGAGATTGTTTCTTGTCTTTAACTTTGGCTTCACCTGCTAGGTTGACTTTTAAAAACTGAGATCCAGGCATTGAGATACCTGCCTGGAATCTCAGCATTCAGAAGGCTAAAGCAGAAGAAACTTGAGTTCCAGACTAGCCTGGGCTACATAGTGAGCCTGTAGATGATGATGATGATGATGGTGATGAAAAAGGTCAGAAATTCACTCTGAACTTTGATATTAACCTTTTAAAAATTTTACATCTGCCTTTTGTTCCCCACAGACAGATAGCATGACAGTGTTCTGTTCTTTTTGTGTCCTGTTAGGGAGGAGGGAAGAATGATGGGAATACTGTTAGGTTATAGCCAAAGACTGGTTATTCCATCTAGTTGACAGCCTCTTGCTTGGATTTGCTGTGGTGTAGACTGGGGAGAGACTGGGTGATCCTGTTTTGTGGATAAAAGTTCCATTTGTTGCCGAATAGAAAGAACACTTGTTACTTTTTCAAATAAGTTTTTGTTTTACAGGTTTATCCCTGTAAAATCAGTAGTCTCACTAGAAAAAGCATTTAATTGTCCTATATAAAAATGCCAAAGTTCTCAGGGCTGTAGACTCGTACCAAAAAGTTACAGCATGTTTGTATTAGTCAGCCTTGAAAACTTCCTAACAAACTCAGTGCTCTTAATTATATAAGGGTTAATATGCAAAACAAATGTTTTATAGATTTAATTTAAAGATGATTTAAGAATACTAATTTCTTAGTTATTCATGGGACAGAAAACAGTACCAACTAGAAGAGTTGCACAGCGCTGTTGTTTTACATATAATCTGGTGCCCAATTTTTGGATTTCTTGGAAGACTGCTCAAGTGGGCAGAAAGTATTTGTGGGAGTTGACCATGTGCTAGGCTGTAAGGTAAGTCCTAGTGAAGAGTCTTTCCTATACAGACATGCCCTGTAGTGCAGTGGATTTCACCTGGAGGTCAGTAACAGCAGCATAAGGTAGAAAGGATGCAGAAAGGAAAACTGGGGCTCAAAAAGGGAGCAGCATGATGCTGACGGAGAGACATTGGGGAAACTTGTAAATCGCCATGACATTTTCTCATTAAGGTGCTCTTTTATGCAGGGTGTCATGTATTTTGTAATACCATTTGTAATATGCCCTTTTTGAAAGTAGTTGAATCTTAGCACAGAACTTTTTCTTTTTTGGTAAAAAGTAGGTTGAATGAATGGCCATAGAGAACACTTAACAGACATTTGACATAACCGGCACCACAATAGATGATTTATGTTTCTTGTCCCTATTGACATTCATGTAGTTCCTGGAGATGATATACTCTCACCATGTTATGGATGAAGAAACTGTGGCTAGAAGATTGGGAACTAAAGCTAGACCGTATGCATTGCAAACACATGAGCACTGCAGGGCAGTTAGGTATGGCCTGAGTACAGAGGTAGGGACAGCTCTAGAAGCACTCTGCCTTTCAGGTAGAACCTGCCTTTTAACCTCATTTTGAGCCTCCTAGGAACCTGTTACTTGTTTGGGAACATAGGAGTTTGCACACAGCCTTTGGAAATTTCCCTGTCAGTCTCTAATGTGAATCTGCTACTGGCTAAAAGTTTAAGTTTGTATACAAAGTTCTGCTGCTGAGAAATCTCTGGGACAGAGATTCTCAGGTTCTTCATTCTGCATGGATGTGCCCTGTCTTCTAACCTCCCCAACCAGAAGCCCTAGGCCTAGGCATGTATGTGCTGGTCCTTGTCTAAATGCCTTGGTGTGTCTAGGGCTTGACTGGATGGAGCCTGGTCTGCTGGTGACTCTTTCTGCAGTCGATAGCTGTTTCTGTCTGGCTTTTACTTCATTTCTAGGTTCTCTTGCCACATTGGTTTCCCAGGTGGTGAAGAGTGAGGGGAAAGGAGCAAAGAGGAAAACTCCCGAGGAAGAGAAGAATGGCGGTGAAGAGCTTGTGGAAAAGAAAGTTTGTAAAGGTTTTCAGACAGTTTGAAAACAAATGTATTAGATTTCATACCTTAAACATCCCAGAGCAAAACCAGTCCCAGCTTCCTAACTGTAGTACTTCTCTGAGTTTAAGAAGTAGGCTCAACCTCCTTTTGCAAATAATTTCTAAGACTGCCTTTGCTTTTCATGTACTTGCCTGACCTGACAGGAAACCAACCACATTGTTCCTCAGAGTTGAGAAGGACCTATGCTTTTTTCCCTTAGCTTTCTTCTGAAATGACTGACTTTTGACCATCCATTCTGACTACCAGTCTTTGTTTTAAAACTCTTGATTAGCTTTGTATGAGAGAAATGGCTGTAGACTTTCTCTTTCTGTGCTAAGAAATGGCTGTAGACTTTCTCTTCCTGTGGCTGACTGAGAAATGGCTGTAGACTTTCTCTTCCTGTGCTGACTGAGAAATGGCTGTAGACTTTCTCTTCCTGTGGCTGACTGAGAAATGGCTGTAGACTTTCTCTTCCTGTGCTGACTGAGAAATGGCTGTAGACTTTCTCTTCCTGTACTGACTGAGAAATGGCTGTAGACTTTCTCTTCCTGTGGCTGACTGAGAAATGGCTGTAGACTTTCTCTTCCTGTGCTGACTGAGAAATGGCTGTAGACTTTCTCTTCCTGTACTGACTGAGAAATGGCTGTAGACTTTCTCTTCCTGTACTGACTGAGAAATGGCTGTAGACTTTCTCTTCCTGTACTGACTGAGAAATGGCTGTAGACTTTCTCTTCTTTCACTCTGTCATTCACCACAAGTCACCCCAGTGAGACTGTAGTAGTGTGGCAGCAGTGCTGGGACATGGCCAAGAGCATCTCTTCTAGAAGTGCTCCAGGTGTCAGCAGAGAACTTAAAGTAGCCGGAGTCTACATTTGACACCTTCCATATCACAGCAGACTCCCTGCTCCTTCACTTCCTCAGGTGGAATAAAGTTACTGTTACACTGTAGGCAGGCCTAGAACATGCAGATGTACGTTTTTCAGGGTCTCCAGCAGAGTATTTGGCAACTCCACTGATTTGAATTTCTTAGAAATGGGAGTTTTCTGTCCTCATTAAATTATCACCAGATTAAATTTACACTTAGGGATCTTTCCCTGGTCCTCAGTCCCACCTCTGCATGAGGCAGCACTTCTTTGACTCTTGTCGCCTTAGGTGGAGCTCTTCTATGCTCGCTACTGACTTCACATGTCTGCCACAGCTCCGTGCTTTCTGGCAGAATCGTGGTTGTGGCTTCTGACTTATAACTAGGGAGATGCCCTGAGGAATATTGCTTATTTGTACCACCATGATGTTGCTGAGCAAGGCCACCATAGTACCTCGTATTTGCTCTGGGACTAGGGCTTCTAAAGGGTAAGGCACAGTTTTGTATTGGCTTTTTGTTTTTCTTTCCTCAGCCTCTTCGGTGATCTTTGGTCTGAAAGGCTATGTAGCAGAGCGGAAGGGTGAGAGGGAGGAGATGCAGGATGCCCATGTCATCCTGAATGACATCACTGAGGAGTGTAGGCCTCCATCATCCCTTATGTGAGTATTTGCATTCCCACAAACCTGGTTGACATTTGTTTCTCCTCTGTTCTACTAAGCTTTGAACTGGATAAAGGTGGTTCTCCAAGAAAGACTGATGCAGTGAATGGCTTGCTTTTTGCATTAGAGGATCTTAGATGGGAGAACTTATTTTGAGGTATTTGTTAACATCTTAGGATATTTTTGTTGTCACAATGGAACAGGCAGTTGCTATTGGTATTTGGTGGGTAGAGACCATTGCTAAGCTTGGGACTGCCCCTCAACAAAGATTTGTGCAGCTTGAACTTCCAGCAGAACTGTACCTGAGTGGTAAGTGGGACTTACTCCCCTACTCCCCGCTGTGGACTCCATGGTGTTGTACTCTCACAGTGACTGGTCAGCCCTGGCAGAGTGCTCTCACTCTGTGTCCTAGATGGACTGGAAATTGCTGAGTAAGGTCTGCAGGAAATGTGGGTGTGGTGCTACATGCTTGTCATCCTATCTTGAAATCCCAGTACTTAGTGGATGTCAAGTTCCTAGCAAGCCTAGAACTACAAACTGAGGGTCTGCCTCCAAAACAAGAAAACAAACCCAGCAGAGTCTGATGGCACTGGGAGGGGCTATACAGATAGATAATAAGGGCCCAGACAGACCAAAAAGACCAAAATGTCCTGGAGAGAGAAAGCAGTGGTTTTTGCAGCTGCACACAGGGAACTGAAGCCTCTGATCAGTTCTCAAACCTGGAAAAAGCAAGTAGACAGTTGCACATTGCATGACTTCTGTTTTATAGATATAGTATCATGGCTTGAATAATTACATAATTTATCTGTAATTTCTATAATCGAGAATTACATAAAGTACATACTGTGTATTTCTCTGACTCTAGTTGATCATTAATATGCAGTGTGCTAACAGCTGCTGTCCAGTTCATCATTATGGCAGGTGACCTTTGCTGCGGAGCCAGTGAGCATGACAGAGATAAGAACATACTTTCAAAGCCAGGAAAGCACCTCAGGGGATGATGATGACAGATAGGAACATAGTGATTTCAAAGCCAGGATGGGGCCTTGGGGAAGTCTCCCCAGATAATACCCAACTGCACAAAGACAGGTTGCAAGTTTGTAAGGCAGATAAGGCCTGTTTTCTCATGGAGCATGTCTTACATTGCAAAGGAATTCAAAAGAGTTTGAAGGAAAAGGTGATTTTTTTTAATTTTTATTGCACTATATATTTTTCTCTGCTCCCCTCCCTTCCTCTGCTCACCTTTTTCTACTCTCTCCTGTGAACTGCATGCTCCCAGTTTACTCAGCAGATCTTGTGTTTTTCTCCTTCCTATTTAGATTCATGTATGTCTCTCTTAGGGTCCTCTTTGTAAGAAAAGGTGATCTTAACACTAAAATCATTTCCCATAGGCAGTTTTCTTTCTGATTTTTTTTAAATTAATTTTTATTGTGTATGTTTATGACACGGGCAGAGGATTCATACATGCCATGGTTCCTGTGTGGAGGTCAGTGGCAATTTTGTTGGGTTGGTTTTCTCTATTCATTGGTTCCAGGAATTGAACTAAGCTTGTCAGGCTTTTGAGGTAAACTCTTTACCCAGTAAGCCATCTAATTGGCCCCTGAACTAAGTTTTTATTTTTTAGAGACATGGTCATACTATGTAACCTTGGCTAACTCAATATGTAGATCAGGCTGGACTTGAACTCACAGAGATCTGCGTGCCTCTGCCTTCCTAGTGCTGTGATTAAAGGCATGTGCTACCACACCTGACTCCTATGTAGCTTTTTTAAAAATGGCTTTTACTATATATGGATTTTCTGACAAAAGTTGAATAGGAAATAGGAATAAGACTATCACCATAAGCTTTGAAGTTAGATATTATTCAACATCTAATTTACAATCCTGGAACTTCTCTCTTTGCTCTTACAGACATTTTTGACCAGAGTCTTGGAAGAGTAATTTTTGCTTGTTAAGCAAAGTCTTATTTAAATGGGATAAAAGTTCTGAATTCTAATTTCACTGTCTGAAAAATCATATAGTTTAGTTTTTAAATTTTTATTTATTAAAATATGCATGTATATATGCACCGCATACATGCCCAGTGCCCATAGAGGGCGTTGGATCCCCTGTAACTAGAGTTATGGGTGGTTTGTAAACTACCATCTGGTACGGGGAACTGAACCTGGGCCTTGCGCAAGAGCAACAAGTGCCCTTAACTGCTGAGCCATCTCTCCAGCTTAGCTTACTTTTAGAAACAAATGGCATTTTGTTTGTTTTGTGTTTTGAGACAGAGTCTCACTCTGTAGGCCAGACTGGTCTTGGAACTCACAGTGTAGCCTAGGCCAGCTTCAAACTCTTAGCAGTTCTGCTCCAGCCTTCACGTTTTGGGATAACAGGTGTGAACTGCTATACCAGACTCAAATTTGAGTTTCTAACAATTAAAATTCATGAAAGTTACTTAAATATTTCTCTCTTAAAAGTTACTACCTTTTCTCCCATTGCATGTCATTGTCACTGGTATCTCAACAGTGTGACTTGCTCTATCTGGATGTTCATTGTTTGATGTGGTGATGCCTACATGTAATTCCAACACTCTGAGGCAATTGTAATTGGATGCAGACTGGGCTAAATATGGAGCCCCTGTCTCAGAATTAAACAAGACAAGCTTCAGTGAAGAGGTGTGATAATTGCTTTAAGAATGTAATTGATTTTTAATTTATTCTTCCAGTACTCGGGTTTCATACTTTGCTGTTTTTGATGGACATGGAGGAATTCGGGCCTCAAAATTTGCTGCACAAAATTTGCACCAGAACTTAATCAGGAAATTTCCTAAAGGTGAGACTGAGAACTGAGTGAACATTTGACTTTTCTCTGCTGTTGCATGGCAGAGTCTGTCAAGTAGCTTGTTGTGCTTTGGCAAAGCACTGATGGGCCTGGAGTATAGCACAGTGGGTTGTTCACTTGCTTAGCATGCATGAAGTCCTAGACTCTCTCCTCAGGACCACATATACTGGGTGTGATGGTTCATGAGGCAGGAAATCACAAATTAAAGGTCATTCTTAGCTACACAGTGAGACCAGCCTGGGCTACATGAAAATGTGTCTTAACAATAAGAAAAAGTCATTGGCTTTTAAGGAGTGAACTTAGGGTTCAGAAGTAAGGGGCTATGTGGATAGAGCATCGTATCTTGGCTTCTTGTCAAGTGTCTGGGATGCAGTTAGTTTCTTGTCTGCTTCTATACTGGGAAAACCAGTACAACCAAATTCACATGATGCTCCTACAGGTGAGGAAACAGTGTTAATAAGGAAATGGTTAGGAATAAGTTTCTATGTAAATAACTAACAGAACCACAGTGGGCATCAGTCTTCCTTCTTGAGAGGTTACTCTGTTTGATCCTTTTCCAACAGGAGATGTGATCAGTGTGGAGAAAACTGTGAAGAGATGCCTACTGGATACGTTTAAGCACACCGATGAAGAGTTCCTGAAGCAGGCTTCAAGCCAGTGAGTATAAGTCCATGCAGAATGTTAAGTGTGTGGTATTTTCCTGAACACCGTCCAGGGCTTGTGATGCTATTCAGCACAGTGCTTCCTGTCTCAAAAGTACCTAGTATCATGTATGCTCTTAAAACCATTAGCTAAAAGAATGTGGAGTCAGTGAGATGGCTCAGTGAGTCAAGATGCTTGCCACTAATTTCATGACCCGAGTTCAGTCCCTGGAACCCGCATGATAAAAGGAGATACTCTCCCAAAAGTTGGCCTTGCCCTTCCCACACATTCACACACACACACATATGCATGCATGTGCACACTATTCACATACATACATACAATAATATGTTTTTTTAATCTAATAAAAAAAACAGGAAAAGAAAAAGTGCTTTTTAAACAATGTATGTTGGGGTTGCAAAGATGGCTCAGTGGTTAGAAGCACTGGCTGTTCTTTCAGAGGGCTCAGGTTCAGTTTCCAGCACCCACATGCCACAGCCATGTGGCGATACATAGATTACTAGAAATGGGTTAAATTAATATGTAAGAGTTAGTTAATAAGAAGCTAGAGCTAATGGGCCAAGCAGTGATTTATTTATTTATTATTTATTATGTACACAGTGTTCTGTCTCCATGTATGCCTACTTGCCAGAAGAGGGCACCAGATCTCATTACAGATGGTTGTGAGCCACCATTTGGTTGCTGGGAACTCAGGACCTCTGGAAGAGCAGTCTGTGCTCTTAACCTCTGAGCCCTCTCTCCAGCCCCCCCCCTAGTGATTTAATTAATACAGTTTCTGTGTGTTTTGTTCCTGAGCAGCCAGGAACGAAACAAGCGGCCTCCTTACTACAAATATGGTGGCTCAAAACTATGTAACTCCAGTACCAAGGGATTTACTGCCCTCTTCTGGTCTCTAGGAGCCCCAGGTGTGCACTGTACACATGCAGGCAAGACACTCATACATATAAAATGAAAACTTTTTTTTAAAAAAAAAGATGTATTTCTGCATAATAATGAAAGATTTGACTCAGGCTATGTTAGAAAGAATTATTTGGCATTTGTTTTCATTTTTGAGAGAGGATTTTACTGTGTGTCCCTGACCAGCCTGGATCTCAGAGCACTGCCTGCCTCTGCCTACTGCTTCCAGAGTACTGGAACTGAAGGCACACTCCAAGCCCACTCTGGACTTCAGACACAGCATAGGGCAACCCGATTACTTCAGCCGTTTGACTTAAGAGGCAAGGAAAACAGCTAGAGCCCCCACAGTTCCCTTCAAGGGCACACCTGCAGCAAGATTCCACATCCCCTTTGAGGTCTGCATTACTTCCTAATAGTATTGCCATGGAATTCCCAACCTTTGACACAGAGGGGCAGGGAACCCTACCCATAAACAAACTGTGAAGTAGTTTAGAGGATACAGTCTGTTTTAGTCGGTGACAGACTTGCTGCTTGGCTCTGGAAGTTAGTTTCTGGACATTTGCCAATAGTAGTGACTATGTTTCTGATGTGTTTCCTCAGGAAGCCTGCCTGGAAGGACGGGTCCACTGCCACATGTGTCTTGGCTGTGGACAACATCCTGTATATCGCCAACCTTGGAGATAGTCGGGTATGTGGCTCTGAACCACCTGCTTAGGTGACAGCATGTCTTAAGGAGAGAACCTCAGCAAGTGTTGGTTGCTTTCTAATGGGGTTGCTATAAGGAGTGGTCCAGTGTGCACCTGGAAGGAATCAACAGCTGAGCCAAAGGCCAGTCTGTTCTCCCATAAGACCCTGAGCTATCTGTTTTAACAGCCAGATCCTCTCCACACCCCCCATCCCATCCTGTGTATGCATATTGTATATATACTGTTAAGTGATGCTATGGTTTGGAGTGAAAAATCAGTATACGAGTAGCTTAGATCCTCATTTTTCTGATCTTAGTTGGTATTGAATGAAAGGATTAACACTGTCTTTCAAAACATTGTGACTACAGAGTAACTTGAACACGTGAGTGGGAAGTAAAAAGTCAAGCCCATCTGCAGAGCCCAGGGAGAAAGCTCAGGGTAGTGTAGGAAATGGCCTTGTGCAATGGCATGCTGCATTCCTCTGGGGCCCTTCAGTTGTCATGACCACTCACACTTAAG
>LOJH01022648.1:0-19817 GCA_001685095.1 Ellobius talpinus
TTAATAGAAATGGGTTAAATTAAGATATAAGAATTAGCCAATAAGAAACTAAAGATAATGGGCCAAGCAGTGATTTAATTAGTATAGTTTTGTGTGGTTATTTTTTTGTCTGTGGTTATTTCAGGGCTAAGCTAGCAAGGCTTCCGGGTCGAACAAGCAGGCCGCTCCTTGCAACAGGTTATCTGACTCAAAATGATGTTTTCTAGCTCCATCCATTTGCCTGCAAATTTCAATATGTCATTATTTTTCTCTACTGTATCGTACTCCGTTGCATAAGTGTACCACATTTTCCTTATCCATTCTTCGGTTGAGGGACATTTAGGTTGTTTCTAGGTTCTGCCTATGACAAACAAAACTGCTATGAACATAGCTGAACACATGTCCTCATGATATGATTGAGCATCCTTTGCATATATACCAAAAAGTGGTATTGCTGGGTCTTGAGGAAGGTTGTATCTTAATTTTCTGAGAAATCACTATACAGATATCCAAAGTGGTTCTACCAGCTTGTACTCCCACCAGCAATGCAGGAGTTTTCCCTTTATCCCACAACCTCTCCAGCATAGTTATCATCAGTATTTTTGGTCTTGGCCATTCTTACAGGTGTAAGATAGAATCTCAGAGTTGTTTTGATTTGCATTCCTCTGATGACAAAGGATGTTGAGCATTTCCTTAACTATTCAATATAGTTCTTGATGTCCTAGGTAGAGCAATGGGACCTGTCCACTTCTAAGTCTTATTTTTCCTCAAACTTGTAGTATTACTTTCATAATGACATAACTGCATTTCCTTTGTTCACTGTGCAAGCATATCAATTGTGCTAACCCCAATAGTAATATAAGCTTGTCTCAAGGATCAAATCATAGCAAGTTGGCAGCCACAAAGCAGCATGCCGAGAAAGCACCTAAGGAAGGTGGCCTTTGGCAAAACTTCACTGAAGTAGATTATAAAGTTTGTTTTTTTAGGCATGTGAAACTTGTTCAGTTAGCTTCTTTGTTCTGAATGTAGTCTGTCTTATCATGGAAGCAATTGTACATACATCCTATGCATAAAAAAAACAATTCGTTGCACACAGTTGCTTGGGCATCCACTGTTCAGTGCAATTGTGGGAAATGTGGCAAGAGACAGGCAAACTGTTTCAGAATTGCTTCTCCAACATTGCCTTTCCAGTTTAGCTGGAGCATCAGCTAGTCATTATGGAGTGACAACCTCAGGTACTTGTTTTCAGGAAGAGCACTTTTTGCACTCGGCTCAAGGTCACCATTCAGTGAGCACTGAAGTCTAGTTTTATTCCCTTTTGTTGAGGTAACATAAGCTCCACTTCTCTGCTCTGAGGATGTGGGTGAGGCAGAAAAGTGGCAACTCGGCCATTTTCCCATTGATCCCATCCTCTTCAATAGGACAGGATGGAGAGACAGAACTAACCTATGAAAACCTCTGGATCTGTGCCCTCAAAAGTCAGGGTGTCAGTTTTCAGGCTCTGCCAGACACTGTGGCCAAGGCCAAAGGTACTCCGTCAAATCTATCCTTTTCAATTAAAGGCTAGCAAGTTGGGAAGTAAAATAATCAATTTTGTAGGCTAAGCTCAATCATCCTGCCAACCCTTTATCTTTGCTCCGGATATACTGTTGCAGGATATGTTTTATACAACTCTTGTGGCATTTTTCACCAGTGACACTTCTGGTTAGAGATTGATCAAAGTGTCTCTGAGAAAAGTTATCAAGCAAAGAAAAGTGTGTGTGTGTGTGTGTGTGTGTGTGTGAATACATATCTTCTAACATATCATGCACATATCTATACATATGTAAATATGTATATATATGAATTACTTCTTTGTTGAAGTATTCTTTGTCTTAAGAAGTTCTCCACGACTAAATGCTAAATTCTATTATGAGTTTGCTAAACTTCTTCCTAATATATACACAGACCATGCTTCAACCACATTTGTTAATTGCTGTCCTTCCCAAACATCTTACATTCTATTTCCACAAAAATTGGAAATTTGTAATTTTACCAATACACTTTCTCTCCACAATGACACTTCCAGACACTTACTACCTCCCTCCCAGGACAATATTTTTGATATTTATTGGACTTTTTTGTAGTGGGCAAATGTTACATTTGATGTGGCTAGATTTCTTGATTCTTTGGAGCAAATTCTATTTCTAGTAGATACTTGTGATCATGTTTTGAATTATCTGACTTACCTTAGAGTCGTTGTCTTTATTGGAAGGTGAAATATTTAGCGAAGTTGATGATTGAGTATAGATCACCATTCTGTTTAGCATTTAGCAGCATATATATATATATATATATAAAACTGAGTCCTCATTATATGTTGTATATATTCATGAATTATATTATTATTATTATTCCCTTGTATAAATTAACCACCTTTTAATTAGTGAAGCTAATTTACTAAAGATCATATGACCTTTATTTTTAGTTCATCTACTCTGTTTAAGCCCATCACTGGCAGATCTCTGTTACATGTTTACATATAAGAAATACCCAACTTAGAGATACTTTCTGTCCCTAGGAGTACATGTCTTAAGAATATACGCTCGCAAACAAAACGACATTCTTCCGGTGAGGAAGGTGAGCGGTAGAGGAATGAATATTGCATAGAGAGTCAATAATATCTGTCACCAAAAATGAGTAATGAAATAGTTCATGGGTTCGTGAAAGGATATGAGGGTATGGTATAGCTTAGCATTATTTTTTTAATTGAGATTAATTTTTTTCAGTTCAATATATTCTGATAACAGTTTCTTCTCCCTTATCTCCTCCCAGATCCTCCCAAGCTTTTTATCTGTCCAACTCCATGCCTTCTTTTTCTCTCTCTTTGAAAACAAACAAATAAATAACAATCAAAGCATACGAAAACAAAATAAACAGAGGATAAAACAAAGAAAAAGCACAAGGGATGTATACACAGCAGAGACTTATACATATGTACACAAACAAAACCCATAAAGACCCATAATCAGAAACCATAATATAGAAGCAAAAGACCTATAAGGCAAAACATGTACAAACAAAGCAATATGAGATCTCCAAAAGTACCACTGAGTTCATTTTGTGTTTGCCATCCTCTACTGGCCATGGGGCCTGCCCTTAATTGTTGCTTGTATTGACCGTGAGAGTTAATGGGAAAAATTTACTTTGCCTTTTCAAGAGGTTGTTATTTGGCAATAGCTCCTGATTTAAGGATGCAGGCTGGTGTCCAGTGACCCCCACAGTGCTGGGACCCCAACTTGATTGGATCTGTGCATACTTGGCATGACTTTAATTTTCACAACAACCATGACCTGTCACTTGATTCCTCTGTACCTAACAATCCTATACACTGATTTCTATTTTGTAGGATCACAGGCATGTCAACCAAAGAAGTCCCACATTGCACGATCATCTTTTCAATACTTATCCTCGCCTCTGTGGCTACTTTTCCTTTGGGTCCCTGGCCCTCTTCTAAGGGTAAATCTAGAGTTTAAGGATAGGTGTTTTCTTAAAAATCTTTCCTTTTAGTCGGGCGGTTGTGGCACACACCTTTAATCCCAGCACTTGGGAGACAGAGGCAGGTGGATCTCTGTGAGTTCAAGACCAGCGTAGTTTACAAGAGCTAGTTCCAGAACAGGCTCCAAAGCTACAGAGAAGCCCTGTCTCAAAAAAAACATATTTTTTTCTTTTTTCCGTACAACGATGCCTGCACAGATACATGCATTCTGAGATAATGCATCTCTTATATTTGTTCAGTCAACTCTGGAGTCGCCATCACGGTCCAGACAAATATTACCTTGTTGTCTCATCTGGCTAGTTTCCGAACTTCCTTTCTGGAGTTCTGATCTATGCTCTCTCTCATGCTCACTGTAAGCCCCATTCTACCATGGTTCCATTTCTCTCATTATCAGTCTGCTCAGAACTCATCAAAGTGTCTTAATTAACACCCTTCCTAAAAAGTTATTTGCTGTATGTCTACCACTCAGGTATCTAGCCTTTTCTCTTGCTCTTTTCCCCATTTCATTTTAATTAAAACAAAAAAATCAAAACATCCTACAGTACACAAATTCCAACAGCACATCAAAGATGAGTTATAGTTCCAGCTCCCCTTACACATTTTAAAAACAAGACAAAAATACACGAAACCTTAGTCATCAGATGCTGGGCAAAAGGCACCTCAAAGGAGTGGCCTATGAAAGAAAACAAAAAACAAGCAAGGGTTAGCCTTAGAGGTATCAGGAACTCAAATACCTGCAGGGCTTTCAGGATACAGTGTGCAGTGTCAGGTTGAGGAGGGTTATTAACCATGAAGTTATAGCCCAATGAATGCATCTTTTGAAACTGAAGGGAGAAAATTTAGACAGAAAAATCTATCTGAAATAATCTACCCAGAGTAAATCCGCACTACATGGCATCTTAAAGAGATACTTTTGAGAAGAAAGGAGTGTGAGGGCAAACAGGAATTGGAATAAATGAAAGGTATAAAGGAGTCCAGGAAATTGGCATTTTGTTTTTAAAGTAAAAACTATGTGTGGTGTGTAAAGGTGTAAGAACGAAATAAATACATGACAAAAACACCAGCGCAAGAGAGGAGAGGGAAAAACACTTTGTAAGAGAAAAGGTAACTGCTGTGCCAACTGGGGC
This sequence comes from Ellobius talpinus, assembly GCA_001685095.1. NCBI lineage: Eukaryota > Metazoa > Chordata > Mammalia > Rodentia > Cricetidae > Ellobius > Ellobius talpinus. The sequence continues at coordinate 4,645 of LOJH01022648.1, forward strand.
TAGCACCCCTGTGATCACCTGATTTCTGCATTCTGATCAGTTGTAGATCTCTTCAGTAGTCTCCCTGTGCAGCAAAAGGAGGATTCTTTGATGAAGGGTGAGAGCTGCACTTATTAGTGTTTTTAAGGATAAATTTAGAATATACAGCTAGGAATTATACTTGTTTAGGAAGACGGCAGTGATAGGTTCTCTGCTAGGTTCTATGACTTTTCAATCCCACCGAAGGCACAGGCTGCATCAATGAAGAGGGTAGCAGAAAGGCGGTTGAGTCAACGGACCAGGATGCCTGCTCTTAGACAGTTCCTGCTATACATGATAAGAATGCTTCACCAGTGAAATTGGAACAGGATAATTGCCTAAACAGGACCCGGATAATGACAATATCAGTCACCAAGCCAACATATATGGGGGAAGCATTTCATAAGATTCCTCCCCTAGATGAAGAGCTATAGACAACCCATGTGAGAGAGAGAGAGAGAATAATCAGTTTTCTACAAAGACTATCCCCCAGACAGATTATCAAATTCTAAGTGCTCAGTCATAAACACATGTCCATAAGAACAGCAGATTCAGCTGTGGATAAATAAATGTGCGTGTGAAATAACAGTAATTGCAGAAAAAGCTATTAATTCATAAGTGAGTAGGATACACACAAGAGGAATTGGAAAGGAGGGATAGAAATGTTATAAATAAAGTACATATTTATAAAATTTTCAATAAATTCATTTTAAAAAGGCAACTACTATAAACACAAATTCAACCAACAAAAATAAATTGCAAATGATATTGCCAATAAGAAAACAAAAGATAATTTGCACACTAAATAGACAGGCAACCCAACAATATTGTGCTTTCCTTGTTTCTTCTAATAGTATATACTTTCCCCAACTATTCCCACTCTAGGATAATTGGCAAATTCTTACCATCAAAGGCCATCTTAACTAACACCTTCCCTGAAGAGTATCCTATGAAATTCAGCCATGCACACTTTCATACTATGACCTCACTATTGTTTTTGTTTCTGTGGATGACCCATCACCACGAATTTATGAGAGAATTCTTAAACACTGTCATATCTCTATCTTCAGCAAATAGTATAACCACAAACTGCAATTGGTCTCTAGTAAATGATTGTTGAATTGGGTAAAAAGCATTATCCATGGATTTAATGAATAATAGGCTACCTATAGCTTTTACAATTCTAGGTAACACCATATTGGGATAGCATGACATTATTACTCTAGACTAATCTGTTAGAGGATTAACGCCTTAGTTTAAATAATCTTTTACTTTGTATTACTGAACTCATGAAGTACAGATATTTCAATAATAGTAAGAACAGCTTCAAGAGAGCTCATGCTGTTATTATCGTATTTCCAGAAAAACCCAGAGTATCTTCGAGAATTCCTACTATTAGCATTATTTATTAATTCCTTTCATGTCTCCTTTATCTGTTTTCACTCAAAGCGTTGGTCCATTTTATAAAGTTTGACCAGTCCTTTAAAGCAGAAATCACCCATTACTTTTTCTAAACTCCCACATCTCTGAGCATATCTGCTTAGACATTTGGACATAACATTTTGTGCTTGCTATTAATCAACCTAGAGTATAAACTCCTTTAATTTTCTGTGTATCTTCACCCTCTTTGGGGACATATTGTCAAATTTAGCCTATGGTTTTCTACTAAGAAATGGATGGGGCACTTAGATTACGTTCTGCACAATTTTGTAAAGTTTGTTGTAATTAGATAATATGATATGGTGTTGGTAATACTAACAAATGAGAAACTAAGGCTTGAAGGGAGATTATCACTGTTTGAGACGTAGCTCTGTTCATAGTGTGACAGTCAGTCCACAGCACCTCATAAGCCAGGTGCACTAGACAAGCTTCTAATTCCAGCCCCCCAGGAGGTGGATGCTAAGGATTAGAAATTCAAGGTCATCCTCATCTGTGTGGTGAATTAGAGACGTCTTGTGCTGTAGGAAATTTGGAGGGAGAGAAAGAGAGAGGGAGAGAGGTGGAGGCAGCACAAAAGTTTCCAATCATACATTTATTATCACATTTACAATTCCACAGCTATGGAAATCTATGGGAGCACCTTTTATTTAAGATATGTCAATGAAAGACTGAACTTCTGTTTTTACTTTTGTTTCATTTTCTTCTTCTAGAGGATGGAGATACCAAGAAAGGTGAGAAAAATCATAGTTCCTGCTAAACTTTGGCTCCATGCTATAGGAAAGACTAATTAAAAAGAAAACGTGAAGCATCGCCATACTTGAAATAGAGTGCTGCTCAAGGAAGGGACAATGACTTAGAAAATTGGAGAGAGTAGAAAACTCGGGGGGAATAAAACCAAGACCTAGGCCGGGTTGGCATGGCAGGAACTGAGAGTGCAGGAGAATAAATGCAATGGGAGAACACAAGGCGTATCCCCCAAAACCTACAGAGAGGTCAAGAGTGGAGAACATTCTGTCCACAGTAACAAAATTCAACTTTGCTAAGATGTTTGTGTTGGTCATCCTTCAGTCATGTAGCAATGATCTGAGACAGGTCCACTTACGGAGACAAAAGGTTCATTTGGCTTCACAATTGCAGGAGTTGGTGAGTTTATTAGATTCATTACTTTGGTCCTGTAACAAGGCAGCATATCATACAGCCTCCATATCCTAGTGTTGTGGAACATTAGTTGAAGATGTGTGGCATTCATTTATGCTGTGGAGTATTTGTTTAATGCTACAAAGATGTGTTGCAGTCTTTTTATGTTGCATTTAACTCTGTAAAGCTGTATTACTTTGCCTGCCAAACAATCTGATTGGTCTAAGAAAAAGCTGAATGGCCAATAGCGAGGCAGGAGAGAGAGAGAGAGAGAGAGAGAGAGAGAGAAGCAGGGCTGCTAGACAGAGAGACTAAATAGGAGGAGAAATCTAGGTTCAAGGTAGAAGAGTAAGGAGAGAGATAAAGAGAAGGAAAGGAAGATGCCGGGGTTGGGGGCCAGCCACCCAGCCACACAGCCAGCCATGGAGTAAGAAGGAAAGAAAGATATATAGAATAAACAAAGGTAAAAAGCCCAGAGGCAAAATGTAGTTAAAGAGAAATGGGAAAAACTTAAGCTAGAAAAGCTGGCTAGAAACAAGCCAAAGTAAGGCTGGGCATTCATAAATAAGAATAAAACTCAGTGTATTTATTTGGGAGCTGGGTAGTGGACCCCCAAAGAATAAAAACAAAACTAAAGTAAAACAAGAACAAAACACTGCATTCTAGTTGACTTTCAGTTAGCTCCCTCTTAAATACTTTGCCACCTCTGGAATCTCACACAGTCCTTAGGAGGACAGTTATCACAACCACAGTTAACAGCAGAGAATCTTTAAAGTGTATCCAGTGAGCAGGCATGTATTTTCATTAAGAAAATCAATGGCGAGTATGTGATGGTAGAAGCAAGATCTTAGTAAGAAACCAATTAGCTTGTGTTGGGATTATGTTCCTATTTAGAGACTGAGAGCAAAGATTCCGATGCTAATAGTCTCTGCTTTTCCAAACAGCACGTGTGTCTCTTCAGTGACACAGTGAGGGCTCTCCAGTGTGAAGCCTGCCTTCTCTCAGCTTCTAACCTTCAGCGTCACCCAAGTGTAGAATTCAGGCAAAACATTCCCTAAGGCCTCCTTCCACGTGGACTGGCTGCCATCCTAACACCATTTTAGTCCTCTCAAGTAATAATAAAGGCGTTAGAGGATGCAGAGTGACGTTCAGTAATTTCACAATTAGGAAAATCTAGGAATATTGCACTCAGATGCCTACTCATTTCTAGCAATTAGAAGGTAATGATGTTGCAACTTTTTAAAAAGTCTCCACAAACTTGATATCTCAGCAAAAATTATTAATTGAAACTAAAAATAAATGTAGAACCCTCTTTGTGTTCACTTTCTCTTTCACCCTGATTCTATATCCCCAGTGAGCCCCTCCTCCCTCCCTTTATCAAGTAAAAAGCTATGCAGTAGCCCCCGTGTTATTGATTCTTTATTAGAATCATGAGTCTTGTTCCAACCGCAGACTCTGCAGGTGACTGAAGGCTCCCGCTGCCCTTTGGGTAATTAAGCCGAGGATTATGGTCGGTGGAATTGCTTACTCCTGCCCTGGATCTCTTGGAAAGCCACAGCAGCTGACCTAGCGCTGTGGTTACTCTATTTTCCTAAATGCTACGGCATCTTTTGCCAATGGCTCATAATATATTACTAAGAATTCTGGAAATACAAGGCTCTGGACCTCTTCAGGTTCCCTGGGTCTGATGCAGTCCAGTCCATCCATCTGAAAATGCAGAATAAAAATGATAAGATGCAGACCATTTTGTGAATGGAAAGTAAGCTACTTGTCCATTTAATTCTGCAGAGCTCTCTGCTCCACAATTTCATCCTTTCACTTTGCTCACTTTTTCTACTCAAAAATTTTTTTTAGCGCATTCTGGCACACCTTCTAAAGGTTTTTTTTCCCCTTTATCTTTATACTGAATTTTTACTCCTACAAAGGAAATTAGATTCATGTGGACACATTCATTTTATGCAAAAATGTATCCTAAATGCCTAGAAAAATATCAGGGTGCATAGTAGGCTAATGAAACATGGCTATGTATTACTGAGTAAATTAATAGTAACTTTGAAATTAGCTATTAGCATCAAGTGGGTGTTTGATTAGATTTTGGTTATCCATTGAATTAACTTCTACATCATCTTGTTGAAACTCCGTGGAATTTAGTATTTTCTGTGGTTGTTAAGAATTACCTTATTGTTCTTCTACCGTGCACAGCACACACATTCGGGTTGCATTTATAAGAAATGACAAACTCAAATGCTGTTTTATATCTTCTGGACACAGAACGGTTGTTGTTTGCTGTGTCAGGCACTCTATCACATGCCAGGAGAACAAAGACAAGGGAATCTAAGCCCCAGACTTAGAAACTCACATGATAGTAATTGTTTTCTTACAATTAATGAGCTAAATCTTAAGGGCCTAATGATTTTATCCCTTATCTAATTAAATCATCTGTGATCCTTACACATATAGATGAACGGCTATTTACTCTCTTTTCCCCATCTTCAACTCAGATACCCCAAGGAGACCCTGAAACAATATTCACGATTGTGATGGTCATAGATGTAAAAAGCAAGAAAGGTCACGGGCTTGAGAATCATCTAGGAAACTCCTTCAATAGGAAAAATCCAGACTCAAGCATTCTCACTCACCTGGCGCTATAGATTCAGTCTGGAATTTAACTAAAGACGATGGAAGGAAGGAAGGTTATTCTTTTGGAGTAGCACTATTGGGAAGGTGTAGAACTTTCAAAATATAGGACCTATTAGAAGGGAGTTATAACAGGAAATGATCTCGAAATAACAGTGACATCCCCTTCCTTTTGTGTTTCTTAACTGGGTGAACAGCTTTGCTTCCTCACATACTCTGTGCCCTAATGCACTTCAACACAGATCCCAAAGCCATGGAGTCAGTCAATATGAATTGAAGTCTATAAAACCGTGAAGTAGAACCAAACTTCTCTCTGGAAAGTTGACTACCTTGTGTATCTCTTATGTGAAAGGAAGACAAGCAACATAGATCTGAGTTGCAGCCGAGAAATTGCATTTTAACTAATTTTCAGCTACCTGTGTTTCCTAGAAAATACTTCTCAGGGTCCCTAGGATGTCTGCATTCCTGTTAGAACCATCTCCATTTTTTAAAACTATGTTTTAGATGAAACACACCCTGTAAATCAATGCTTCTCCATGTGTAGCCTGTAATCTGTCTGGAACATTCTGACCTAGGCAAGCAAGGAAGTCATCAACAATTTTTTCATCTTTAAAATGGGCAAAGATCTCGATTTCAACAGTGAGTCGCCATTTATTCCAGAAATATATTTCTCTGAAGAGAGGATCATGTGGTTTCAGGAAGCCTATTGTTTTGGCAAGCTTCTAAAAACAACTCATCCCAAATAACAAAAGACTACGCTTGTTGCATTTATCTTAATTACAATTAATGTTATAATTTCTAAAATGCACATATTCAAATACAAAATATATCATAAAGTATGTATAGAGCATAGTGAAATATTTAAATCCTCAGTAATGCCACCATGTAAAGCTGCTTTTGCCCATCTATCAGTCCTTAAATATTTACTATGTTCTCACTATGTGACAGTATTATCATATACTCTAGGGATGGACTCTTTTTTTAATTAAATTTATTTCCTTTACATTCCAACTCCAATTTCCCCTTTCTCCTCTCCTCCCATCCCCCCACTGCAACCTTCCTCTGCCCACTCCCAAACAATCCTTCTCTGTTCCTGTTCAGAATGAGCCAGGCCTACCATCAGTATCAACAAAGCTTGTCATATCAAGCTGCAGTAAAACTAAGCTCCTCCCCTTGTATTAAGGCTGAGCAAAGAAATCCAATATGACGAATGGGTTCCCAAATGCCAGCCAAAGCATTAGGAACAGCCCCTGTTCCCACTGTTATGAGTCCAACAGGAAGACCAAGCTAAACAACTGTCACATATACGTAGAAAGCCTAGGCCAGGCTCGCTGGCTGTTGGCTCAGGTTCTGTGAGCCTCTATGAGCCCAGATTAGTTGTTTCTGTGGGTTTCTCGTGATGTCCTTGACCCCTCTGGGACCTATGGTCCTTCCTCCCTCTCTTCAGCAGGATTCCCTGAGCTTGGGCTAATGTTTGACTGTGGGTCTCTGCATCTGTTTCCATCAGTTACTGGATGAAGGTTCTCTGATGACAAGTGGGGTAACCACAAATCAATGAGTATAGCAGAATATTGATAGGCATCTCTACAATGACATTTTTTTCTCCAGTTTTGTTTAGTTCTATTCTGGGTCTCTTGGTAATCCAGCCTTTGTGTCCTATCACTCCAGGCAGTGTCAGGGGTGGGCTCACTCTTGGGGCATGAGTCTCAGGCTGGACCAGTCCCTGGATGACCTTATACCACTCTTACCCCAGCAAATTCCATAGGCTGGAAAGACTGTAGACCAAAGGTTCTATGACTGGTTGCTGTCTCAGTCCCTCCACTGGCACCCTTTCCAGGTCACAGAAGATAGCCAGTTCTGGCTACGTAGCCACTACTTCTAGGAGTCTTAGCTAAGGTCATCCTTGTAGATTCCTGGGAGTTTCCTGGCACCAGGTTTCTATCTGACCCGAAATGCCCCCCTCCTTTTCAGCCATCCCTTTCAGTACTGTATCTCTTTATCAATCCCCTCAACCTGATCATTCATGTTCCAATCCCCACTTGTGCCAAGTCAGTCAATCAGATCTCGTCTATTTACCTTTCCCTCTGATGTCCTTCATGCTACCTAGCCTCTTTGGGTTTGTGAATTGTAGCATGGTTATTCTTTAACTTAACAACTAATATTATGGTCAGACCATTAAAAGTATAAAGTATGCCTTCTGTCTTAGTTAGCGTTACTACTGCTGGGATGAGACACCATGACCAAAATCAACTTGGGGCAGAAAGGGCTCATTTCACTTACTCTTTCATATAAGCACCAAGGACAGGGAATCAAGCAGGGCAGGAACCTGGAGGCAGGGGCTGATGAAAAGGTCATAGAGGAATGCAGAGTACTGGCTTGCTCCCTCTGGCTTACTCTGTTTGCTTTCTTATAGAACCCAGGACCACCTGCCTGGGGTGGCCCCACCCACAATGTGCTTGGTTCTCCATCAATCACTAATTAAGAAAATTCCCTACAGCTGGATCTTACGGTGGCATTTTCTCAATTGCAGGTCCCCTCTTTCATATGACTACATGTGGCAAGTTGACATAAAGCTAACCAGCATACCTTAATTTTATACTGGTAGAGGAGATAGACAGTAAAGACACAAGCAAATTAATAACGTGGTTCCAGGAGATAATGTTGACTGAAAAATAAAGCAAAAATAAGGGAGCTAGAATACAGCCAAGGCATGAAATAGCAGGTCAGCTCAGGGACTCAGAGTCCTTAAAAAACATGCTTTAAAAAGCATGTTTGTTTGTTTGCTTTTGCAGAGAAATACCCAGTATCTCCTCTCCTGTTGTCAAATTGTGATCAATCACTTTATGGAGAAAAGATTAAACAAGGCCTGCTTAGACCCCCAGAGCAGTGACAGCTAATCTGTCCTTGAGGTGACTTATAAGAGAAAAGCCATTATTGACCATCTCCTATGTTTGCACTTCATGAAAAATAGATGTTTATAATTTGGGATGCTAGAGATATGACTTATCAAATAAAAGCACTTGCTGCTTTTCTAGAGAGCCTGAATTAGTTCCCAACACCTTGGCTTCTGATGTTCTCCTCTGGCCACCAGTAGCATCAGACACACAGTGTACATCCTTACATTCAAGCAAACTCTTAGATGCAAATATATATTTTTTTAGTTATGAGATATATAGTCCACACATGCACAATCAGTCTGAAGTTATATAGTACTTCCTCTATCATTCAGGGTAAGGATTTCCTCAATTACACTCTCTAGAGAATCAGCTCTTGTCCATGTGTAGACTTAGAAGAAACAACCAGAAAGGAATTTATGAATCATCTTGCTCCGGCCCTCTGTTTTTTTCATGTCTCTAAATGCTTTCATTCTTTTTTGCATGCTCATTTAATGCTTTGATTAAGTCACGAAAAATTTGGAAACACAGATGTTTATAGATACCCCAAGTAACAGCATGGCAGATTGCTCTATAGGGTTGAGAGAAGCAAAGCCCCTTGGAGAAGCTAGTTGCAACACACAATGCTGACTGGGGATGGCAACAATTAACTGAAGTAGAATTGGATGACCAGGAGAGTAGCATATAATTAACATACTTACACCATGTTGTATGGTGGCAACTGGAAATGCTGCGGCTAATAGCATAACCAAAAATGGAATTTAGAGCAGGAGAGATGGTTCAGTGGTTAAGAACACTGGCAGTTTATTCAGAGGACCTGGTTGGAGCTCCACCATCCACCTCATGGCTTACAACTGTCTATAATGCCAATCACTGTAGCTCCTCAGGCTTATACAGGCACTATAAACATATGGTACATGGTCAAACATGTGGTACATCCACATAAAAATAAATAATATAACTAGTGAGGCAGAGGTCCTGGGAAATGACTTATAGTTTGAGAGGAGAGAAGGCCGAATGATTACTTGCACTGTGAAATATGTAAGACAAGCTCTGTAATATCTACCATCTCAAGTGGTTACTAGTCACACAATGAAAACAGTTAAAATATCTTTTAGGGTCAGTGAAATGGCTCAACTAAAGTTATTTGTGGCCAAGCCTGAGGACCTGAATCCAGGTCCCACAATCTGAAAGGAGATAATGAATTCTCTCAAGTTGCTTTCTATCATGCATATGTGTATACATATACCCAAATAGGTAAATAATTAAATAGCTACAATAATTTCAATTGTTCCAGAACTTCATACATACTAAACTTACAGTGTGCTTTGCTAAGAATCAACACTCACTCCCTTCCAACTCTTTCTATGGCCCCCACCAATTCTAGCTTCCAAATTCATGACTTTTAATTTTTTAAACACACAGTGTCCATTTAGTACATAAAATAATCAAGGAAGGAAGGAAGGAAAGAAGAAAGAAAAGAAGGAAGGAATTATCTCTCCCACCTAGAAGGCATCAAAGACAACAGCTTCTCAGCTATGAATGAGAATACATGGGCTTCTTCTCCATTCCTGTTGGGGTGGCTTGCTCTTATGCTGGTATTGTGCATTGAGCCACAGCCACTGTGAGTTCCTATGTGTAAAGGCTCTGCCATGTCTGGCAAGCACCATCTTGCATCAGTGTTCAGAAACTTTTGGCTTTTGCAATCTTTCCACCCCTCTTCTAAGATTAGCCTTGAGCCTTGAGAGGAGGGATTGTGATACAGATGTTTCATTTAGGATTGAACATTTCACAGGCTATTATTCTCTGTACTCTGACCAGACGTGAGTTTCTGTATTAATCACCATATCTATATCTGGAAAAAGAATCTTCTCTGATGAGAGTTGAGATCCGTATTTGTCTATGGGTGTAAAGGAAGTACTCAAAGGGCAGTTTGATACTATGTCCAATTAGCAAAACAATAACCGTGGGTTTTCCACTAGGGCCCATGACCTACCTTGTCTTGGGCTTTTGATGCAATTCGCAGCACTATGTGTAAATTATTTCTTATGAAGCATACCGCAAATTCAATCAGAAAGAAGTTGGTTATAACATAACATTAATGCCGCTTTTCACCAGTAGACATGCCGTATAGGTCTGTCATCATTTTAGCTTGCAAGTTCCACAGTTGGATAAATGCTATTGACTATTTTTTTTCTCCTTGCAACATGCATAGTGTCTTTCAGTACTATGAAAGCTAATCAATAGGAATGAAGCTTTCTGGTTTGAACCAGCTTGATTTCTCCATATCCTGTGACTTAAGTATAGTTTCTTGCCTTACAGTATAAGTGGGTAGTCAAGAGAATGGTAATAGCTTTACATTTTAGTGGTCCACAGGAACCCCCTGGCCCAAAGGGATAATCCACACCTGATACAGGATTCTTGTTCTATAGTTTATGGCATTTAGGAAAGGTATTGTCTATTCAAGTTCCATAAAGCATAACACCTCTTAAGTGTCTAGTCAAAATTGTGTGAGTGTTGGGGAGGTGTTCACTTGAAATTTTCATAATTATACTTTTCTTTATATCTGGGTAAAATCACTCTGTATATGTACCACATTTTCATCATCAAATCCACAGACTATAGATATCTGGGCTGTTTCCCTTTCCTATCTATTGCAAGGATAGCAGCCATGGACATAAGTGAGCAATATCAAGGATATCACATATTTTTAATTACAGTCATCATATTGAACAACAGATTTTGTAAACTTATTGTTTTACTTAACTGAAATCGTGTACCTTTAACCAACTCTCCCCATTCTAATTCCAGGCATTCACTTTTACATATAAGGAAGATCATGTGATTTTTGTCCTGACCTAAGATTAGGGAAACCAAGATTTGTGTTTTATACATTGTCACTTTGATGCTTATACCCTGTCTTGATTCTGACAGGGGAAATGATGCACATATACTCACAAATACACACATTCATACACATACAGCCTGTTTACCTAGGAAATCTGACTCAGTTCCATTATTAGCTAATTATTGTTTGCATCTCTGTTATCAAATGAGTCTGTGTGCTGGTAACTAAAAATTCGTGTCTGAAGAGTGACGAGTGACTGAGATTCTAGAATCAGTATTTCCACTAGACAGCTTAAAAAAGAAAAAGAAGTATTGTGAGAATGATTCTTATAATTATTGGTTGAGATAAGGAAATCATCTAAGTGGTAGATTCCAGGGGACTAGCATGCAATATCCATTGGGCAGAGAAATGATAATGTAGTGTTCACTGGGCAAGGGAACAATAATCACTGGACTGAGAAGGTGACTGACTGAACCTTAACAAGAAAGAACATGACTCACCCACAGGGAACCAAATAGTAAGATCCTAGACCATAGGCACTGAGCACAGAGTCTCAATTTCTTCTCTCCAAAAGCAGATTAGCTGCTAACATAGCATGTGGTCTTAGATACATCTATCCTCCCAGAGCCCTGGTATCTCTGTCTTTCTATGGGAGTCTGGGGGGTTGACACAGAACTGTGTCAAGTCTCTGTGAAGACACAACTTCTGAGATTTCTCCCTGTGTCACCTCCAACAGAGACAGCCCCAGGTGGTCACGTAAAGTTCAGCTGTTTCATGTCTTCAGAGTTCTGTCAAACTCTCCACAGCTTGCCAGAATTAGAACTTTTTCTCAGCTACAAGGTGGTTTAATTTTACTGTCTCTTACTCTACACAAACCCTTTCCAAACTGCCATAGGCCACCGTTGAAGGTTTCTTAGCATGACTTACCTTGTTCACAGTTGAAAAGCTAGCTGGGTTCAATGCCATTAGGATGATATTGCCTCGTTCCTCAAGAAAGGAACAGAAAGAAGTAATGCTTCCATTTGCAGTAACAGCAGACTTCATGGGGACCCGGATGTGGCAATGCTGTAGGGGACCAGTCACTTTTCCAGCTTGTCCTCACAGTTGGTAATTATTCATTTATAACTTACATTGGTTCTGTGGCTTAACTGATTTTTGAAATGTCTGTCAAGTGGGCTAGCTAGAAATTTTTAAAAAGTGAACTGTAATTCACTGTTTGGTTAATTTGTTTGTTTTTTTGTTTTGTTTTTTTTTGTTTTGAAGACAGGGTCTTGCCTCAAATGTATAATAGAAACCTCCTGCCTCTGCCTCTGCCTCCCCAGAGCTGGAATTGCAGCTGTGTACAACCATACCCATCTTTGTTTTCATATTGCAGAGTCTAGGTTACATGTTTACCTTGTTAGAAGATTTGTCGTCCTTGTCTCGTTAATATTCAGGTCTGAATCTAGTATAATTGTTTCATCTCTGCCGTCCTCTGATCCTCGAACGAACTGATAGTGATCATTGATATTTGTCTTAGGATAGGTTGCCTTCTCCTTCCCCAGTGTGGTGTATATAGCAAGTACACAACTGAATGACTTGTTCATTTAGTTGATGCTGTTAGTGGGGTTCTTCATAGAGCAATGGAGTTTGCACATTGTACTAGTGGGGACTGGTGTGGGTCTCAGGAAGGACGGAATTAATCTAGCAGTACTGCAGTGCCCACAAGTCAAAATGTGTGCTATATCCTGTGAGACTGTGAATTAGTCATTCCACCCGAAGAATATAACAGCAGCAGGCCTAAGATCTACAAGTTACAATAACAAGTTGAGACTTCGGGTGATGATTTAGAATTAGAATCAGAGAAATGCCATGCAAACCTGGCATTATGACAGATTTGGGGCTTCATCAAAGTGCACTCACTGAGTTAGGATTAGTTGAAATTTTGTTTGGAATTCTTTGAGTCCTTGAATTCCTTTCCCAGGACCAAAATGTGTATAATTATTACTGATATTTTTAAAATAACTTCTGGATTTACTATGGCTGAAAATTTTAAAGTATAAACTATATATTCCTAAATAACACATAATACTTGCTTACTTGCATCAACTCAAATATGGATGTAAATGAGAGGCATTTTATCTCTGAATAATCCAGGAGCATAAGGTCCTGTGAGGAACTAGAACAACATAGAAACCTGGTAGCTAGACAATGTCATCCATCTCTGTTAATGGGAGGCTCATGGGGAAATTACCATCAATACTCAAGAGAGCAAACAACATTCATCATGTCTGTCGCACTCAAGAAATATTCAAATATCACAATTTCCAGGATAAAATATTTGAATTGAATAAAGCAACAGTAAAATTGAAAAATAATATACTACTTTGTTGGTGTGTGAGTAGCCACTGCCGATTCTTTCACTGTTGGACACCCAGAATCTAGCAGGATCAAAACAACTTTAATTTTAATCAAGATTCGTAGGAATGCAGAGCTTGATTCAGTGACAGAAGAGCTTCTTATGACAGTGACTGTTTGAGGACTAGGGGGGCTACTGATAAGGAAATGTGGGGCTCTCATCTGTGAGAGCTTATCATTTCCTCCAGGACTTGAGTATCTGATTTTTAGGTTTTACTCCAAAAATAGATAGGAAAATGCTTTGTAAAACAATCTCTGTGAATATATGAGGTAGTGAGCAATGGTGTTGTTTGTAGGAAAACAATATATAGGGTCAACAATAGTCCTAGTTGATTCAACAACAGAAATAGTACCAGTAGCAGCAGCAGAAGTCATAAAATTAATAATAATGGCAAGCAACTCTTCCTGTGACTGCCACGTAGCTGCAAAGCTGAGCAGGCTCCTTAGAGGTATGCTCAGCACCTCCTTCCAATTATACATAGGAGCTTAAAGGTAAGAGGGAACAAAGGTTTTCTAGAAGGTGCCAGAGAAACAAACAGAACATGAATCAAGAACACAAATAATATCATTTTCTGTCTTACAAAATGAAACTTAAATCTAGAAATCTGTATTTGCCAAAGCTGTTCACAAGCCAGTGATTCTGGAGTTCATGGAAGGCTTTGCAGTATACTGAGACGCATTATCATAGTTATGTTCCCGTATAAATATATAAGAATAGTTCCAGAAGGGAAAAACAAAAGCAAAAACAATTATACACTTTGCCTGAACTGTATCTTTAATACAAGCAATGCACTTACTGAAAGAAAAGAGAGAGATAGAGAAGTTGCTAAAGCCAGCCTAATTAACAGCTTCTGAATGCTTTTCACATTGTATTTGATTTTTAAATGTGCATTTTAGGGGTGTTTTACAGCAGCCTATAGAAGGAGCAGTTTGCAGAATATTAAAGCACAAGTCATTTCAATGCCAAAAGAAATGTCATATGTGCAGACAGTTACCCAAGAGGAGAATGATGTTTGGCATAGATCCCACGCTTAAAATTAATCTGTGCCAGGAAGTTTTAAAGATTTGGATCTGGCAATGGGAAAAAATAGAGACGAATCTACAGTTCTTATTTTTAAAAATGGGGCTCAGGATTTCCTGAGGTGGCTAGGTGATGACTGAAATATGCAGGGCATGGCAGCCAGAGGCAAGACATCCCCAGTATTATTGAAAAAGGAGTTCCTGTTACCATTGTTTGTCTTTGCTGTTTTTTGTCCTGATTCCTTGAGTCGAGATCTCTCTGTGTGGCACAGATTGATCTCAAACTTTCAACTCTTCCACCTAAGTCTCTCCAATGCCGAGATAAAAGATATGCATCACCATAGCCATCAAAAGGGCATGTTTTATTATAAATGAGCCATGAAACAAGTATTAATAATAAAAATGACAGGTAGAAGCCACCTGTTGCTGCACCAATTAGCTCAGGGAAGGATCCACTCCGAGCATGCAGAAGGGAATCCTCACAAAGAGACGGATTAGCAATTAGTAACAGGAACCCTCAGGATGCTGCCTGCAGAGGGCTGTACATAATTATGCTTCTATTAAGTATATTAAATAGTGCCTGGTTCTCATTCCCCTGTAGTTCAATTATTCTCAGATATCCCCAGTCTCCTTAAGTCTTGCACTAAAGGCTCTCTTCACATATCACCATAGACAAGCAGGTAAACAGAGTGGACCTCACCTGATCATGAACACCAAGAATGCTAGTGCAAGATATCTTCTTCCCTGCTCCCATATCCACCCTTCCTCCATCTCAACCATCC
>LOJH01022649.1:280-10935 GCA_001685095.1 Ellobius talpinus
CTAAACACAAACTCCCTTTTCCATCCTCTATAAGCAAAATACTCCCACTCTCATGTCAAGAGTTTCCAATCCTTCCTACTTCCCATGAGAGTAAACACATTCCCAAATGTGAACTAAACACAGCATCTGAGGCTGATAAAGGATGGGTCCTCAAGGACCCACTGAACCGAGGGGCGCAGCAATGCCTAAGCAGAAACCACAGCCGGAGCTTCCGTGTGTGCTAGAAAACGGGATGAGCAGGGCTGCCTGAGAGGCGAGGCTGGACGGCAGTTCTACATTTGGAAAGGCCATTGCAAAACTGACCCATCCCCTTGTGAAGTGTATGAAAGGCAAGTCTCTCACAGCTAGACAATACAAGGACAGGAAGGGTAGAAAAAAGGGAGGGAAGGAAGGAGCCCAGTGGGAAATATGAAAGAGAGGGAGGAAGGGAGAGGGAAAGATTGTTTTACCCTTAAAAAAAATTACTCAAAGTATTACCTGCCTAGGTTTTAGAATTAAGTTGGAAATGGTCAAAAGCAGTTATGTAACTGAAGACTGTGAACTATGACAGTTCAGTAATTTGACCAAACTGTGATAGGCAACCAGTTCTCGGACCTGCTGCCCAGACCCGGGATCTGGCAAAGGAAAGAAAGGTAAACATTCCTGTGCTCTGTGAAAGGTTTCCTTAGTGAGAGCCAAAGTTAGCCAATTCCAGTCACAGAGGGGCTGCGGAGATGTGGGCTGACAGGAACGGGAGTTTAAGCTAAACAATTGTGAAGTTTCTGCGCCAATGTGTTTAAACTTCCTCTACTCAAAAAAAAGCTGACAGTGTTGCTCAAGTTTCCCTTAAGGGGAAGATTAGACCACAAATGACAGTTACAATGTAACTGTCCATAAAACTCCAAACAATGAAGGCCAGTAAAGTAGCCTACTTGACAGAACAAGCGGCTCCATGAGAAAGGGACATTCGTATAATTAACCCAGCAAAACCTTCCTTAGGACCTTATAAGCTGTACTATCGGATCTATTTATGTAACTATAATTTCATATATAATATGCATGAGTACATAATAATGTACATATAAACACTAATTTATGTTTTATATATAAACATGTAAAACGTATAGATGATATATAACATTAAGAAGCACTAGTTAAGTGAAGGCTAATTTGACAACTAATATTTTCACCAATCTTATAAGACTCACAGGTTTGGACTGAGGAGGATGGCTCAGTCACTAGAGTGCTAGCCTCTTAAGGACAAAGACCCCCAGAATCCACATAAAAGTGCTGATCATGGTGGGTTCACATCTGCAGTCCCAGTCTTAGGGAGGCAGAGACAACAGGAAGGTCCCTGGGCCTTCCCGACCAGTCAGCCTAGCCTAAACATTACATTTCCAGACCGTTGAGAGACCCTGTGTTAACAGAGATAGTTTTCTTAGGATGACATCTAAGGCTATTCCTAGGCTCCCAAATGACACACACACACACACACACACACACACACACCTTAAACAACAACAACAACAGGTTGCAGCATGCAGAGGGGATAAACTGTCTTTAACATGAACCACCCTTTCCCAGCTTGCTGACCTGGCATTCCTCTGTTGTCAGGAAGAATGCCTCCCATGTCTGCTTCATACATTAGTTTTTCTTGAGTCTATTTCCTGAGACAGGAAACATCCACTTTGTTTAGTTCCTTTTGTCTTGGCAGATCACAGGTCACTGGAAAGCCAAGGGGTCATTTGTCCTTGGCTCCAGGACACACCCCTGGCTGAAAAGGAGTGGATGAGTCACATGGTGTAAAATGATTACCTTGTTAGCATAGCACATCTGCCTGAGAGTATAGTGAGGTCACATCCCACCTTTTCTACTAGCTGTGTGACTTGGGGGCATCATTTAACGACACTTTCACAACAGGTGTGTACATATAAGGCCACTATCATAAAGTTGCCACAAAAAGTAGAAAGCTAACATGTTAATAAGTGTTAAAAGAGTACCCAAAACATGTGCAACATGCAAATTTGGGTATAAATCTAGCTTTAGATTCATGTGTGTATACACATAGAGACATACATATAGTTCTTTAAAGTTTTTATGCTGAGTCAGCATTTTCCAATCACATTTATATACTTTGGTTTTATCATTATAATTCTAGGAATTTGGAAGATTTACCCTGTATATGTCTAACAATCCTCAAGTTAATCACAATTAATTTTAATGTATGCACTTTCTAGCTGTGAACTTAAGGTTGAAAATATAATTTTTAAGCCCCGCCCCTACATGACATGAAAGGTTTAATGTGTTATTTCAGAAGACTTGTGTATCAAAACATCTCTGAAAGGAAGTAGATCTAAAGTCTAAGGGAAGCAGCTCATGCCCTGGTTGCCATCACTTCTCAAAACTGTGTTGAAACGGAATAGCTTTGGGCACCGATGGCTAGAGACGGAGGGTAAACTTGTTGCTTGGTAACAAACACCTTGCACACATTTTGGCAAAGAATCTTAATATTACTCTTACAATCATTCTATTATCTAAAAAGTTTTCTACAACATATCTAAAGGTGGCTTTACAGGGACACCACACGGAACAATGGAGAACATGTTGAGATCGCACACAGACCTGATCCTTCCTCAGCCATGTTGCCCCGTTCTACTTGAACGAGTTCCTGCTCACCAAGCCTTGGGTTCTCAGCCCGCGTCCCTTTGTGCATCTCCCCCAGCATTTCCACTCATTCTTCTTCTTTGGGCTCTGCATGATCTGCCCTTTGGCATCCCTCTCAAGACACATCTACTTTTCGGCAATGTCCATCGTGGTTTTTTGCTGGCTATGACTGAAGTTTCTTTAATAATTCCCTCTCCACATCACCCCAGCCTATTGTCTCTTCAGCTCATAATCACCCCACCGCTTTCTGTCCACTTCGAGTAGGCAAGCTTGAAACTTGCAACTCTCTCACTTTGAGTGAGAAGTCTCTCCTCTTGCCTTCCAACCCACGGTGTGCACAGAATGACAGTTCTCTGGAGGCCTGGGGAGTGCTTTTCCTGTTTAGGAATGAATAAGATCTCTCACTGATAATGCTGTTGGCCCATCCTCTCCATCCGCTGGGGTGTTGGTTTCAAGTCTAAAGTCAGGTGGCAGAGTGAAGCCTACAGTTCCCAGGCCATTCCCAAACAGATGTTCATTTCAGCGTAGTTTTGCTAGTCTGAAAGATCAATCCTTTCTGGTTGTTAAATCTTCTTGTCCGAGGACCTGCCTGATCAAAAGCCTCGAATGCTCAGCTCTTCAGGCAACTATGACTTTCTAAGACACTCAGCTCCTTATAGACCCTGCCCTGCAGTCCCACCCCCTAGCTTACTGTAGGGAATTGGGTTTTTGGACAGATCTCATTATGTGATCTAGTTTGCCCTTGAAATCCTTGCCTCTCAGTTTCCTGAGCACTGGGATTACAGGTCTCAGGTGCCATACCTCACTCTTGGTTATTTTTGGAATTCTTACCTCCTACTGAACAGGTAGGTACAGTTGGTAATATGAGGAAGAAGAGAGAAACACCCCAGGGATGAAACAGAGACAGGGAGGTCGAGAGGCTGCCTGGATGCCTGTAGGTGCCCAAACCTGACTCTACTGTGTTTTAAACCTGGGTCCACTGAGTTTACAACAGGCAGGCTCCCCAAATAGTCCTGATTCCTGGAAGCATTGAGAATGAGTTTTTGTTCTTGCCTCTTAGGACTGCAGTGGGAAACGACAGCCTCTCGAGGCTCTCAGAAAGTTACACCAGCGCTACCAGTTAGGGCCTTTTAAACTCAGGGAACATTTTCCATAACATTTTTTTTCAGTTGAAGAGGGAAAAGCAAGCATTAAAGTATTCAAGATGTCTTCCTGGCACTCCTTGCTTCAGACACAGGATAGTATCACATTGTCTTCTTAAATTCCTAGAAATAAAATTCACCTGTGCCCTACCCAGGCCCTCATCCACCCTTCTGTCCTTGGAGGTCAGGTAACAGAACAAAATGTTTACATTACAAACTTGGCAGTGGCAGGCTCTGTTGAGAAATAAAGTTTGACATTCACAGGAATGTAGTAATTTACTCAGCCCCCTAACGTGGCGTTTACTGCTAACCTTGACATAATTCAGGGAACAAGCCTCCAGGTTTATTTGACTCAATGTGCAAGTACTTGGATGAAGACTCCAAGCAGCTGCTCTTCACATGCCAAAACACACAGCTCTTAGACTGGAGAGTCTCAGGATCTTGGCTTTGAAGCAGATTAGACCCAGTCTGTGCTCCATTCTCATAGAATGGATATGAGCCCAAAATGTGAAAACTAAAAACTCAGATGCATGTGAAGCAGCATTTAGTTTCTTGAAAATTAAAGAGAGGTGGGGTATGTGGGGGGGAACGGCTATGTAGGTTCATAAAACTATATAACTTGTTAACTATCTGACCAAAGTACAGATTTCCTGAGGTGGGGGTGGGGCATATGTAGGCATATACCCAAAATACGGTCCTAAATAAGAAAATGCCGTAAGTGGTATGTACTATGAGGGTAGCTGTTTTTGCAGTTGAGTGAATGGGACAACTGGTGTAACTTAGCAGATGAGGCAGACACACATGAAGGCCATTCCCAAAGCAAACTTCAGAGGCCCCTGACCTTCAGGGATGACTCCAAGTCAAGACCCTTCCCGGATGTGGCTCTTCACTCAGCAAAGGCTCCTTGGATATGGAATCCCCTTTCTTTCCAAAAAAAAAATTCACACACTAATCTCATGCTTTATCTCAAAAATTGTTCTAAGAACCAAGCCTACCTTTATAGGATAAGCAAGTAGCAAATCAAAACCTGGCTATAAAATGCCTAGCAGAGGCCTGGTAGACACTTATGCCTACAGAATTTTAAGTTCAGCTTAAAATCAAAGATATTTTCAGTAAATGCACCTATGAGAAAGTGTGGGACAGAGACAGTGATGTTATACATACTTTGATATATTCTAAACACATTTGTTCCAGCTCATTCCTTGGAATTAGATAAAGTCAGTGTTCTGGTTTATTTAAATATGTTTCTTTCAAAATTAAAAAACGCATTTTTGGCTGCCTTTAAAAATAACCTAGTAGAGCTGGGTAGTGGTGGTGCATGCCTTTAATGCCAGCACTTGGGAGGCAGAGGCAGGTGGATCTCTGTGAGTTCGAGGCCAGCCTGGTCTACCAAGGAAGTTCTAGGACAGATAGGAGGGTTACATTGAGAAACCCTGTCTTGGGAGAACAAAAATAAAACAAAACAAAACAAACAAACAAAAAAAACAACAAACCTAGTAGAGCTAGTTATTGGTAGAGAATGTTTTAAAATTTTACATATACAAATTAAATATGTAAAGTTTTTAAATGTTATATATAAAAACTATAATTAATCATACATAACTCTTTGACAATGACACCAACATACCCAATATTGACAGAGAATGCTTTAAAATTATATATAATATAAATATAAAATTATATATAATATATAATATAAATTAAATATGTAAAGTTAAAATGTTATATATAAAAACTATAAAGAATCATACATATCAAGTTTAACAATGACACCAACATAACCATCTGTCTATAGTTAGGTTAGAAATAAGCGAGAAATAAAAAATAGTCAAATGACTTGCTTAGCTGAATTAAAATATACATCAAAAGACTGGGGTGTAGCACAGTGTGAGAGTGCTTGCTTAGCATCCACAATGCTCTGAGTTCAAGGCCCAGCACCAGAAAACAAAAAGAAAAAAATATTTCTTAGAAATAAGGTAAAATTAAAGCCAATAGCATTCAACACAGTCACAATAGTTTATAACATTGGAGGAAAATACCTAATATCACTAAACAGTGACTTCTCAGCACCTTTAAGTAATTTTGAAAATTGCATTTTATCAAAACAAGTAGAACAAGGCGGAAGCTAAGACAGCATCTTTTTGCTGGGCCACTGATCCTATGTGTTGAGACCAGTATTAGGTGTTTTCCTGTCGAAGAAAAAGCTGGACCAAGATGATGATCACACAAGACTGTCACTAGTACCATGACAGTGTCATGCCTAATAATATGCAAATTCTTCTATAAATGTGAAGTCTACATAAGCAAAGTTTTGTAATCTATACACAGCCCTATCCTTTTCTGATCCTGGAGAATTTAGTTCTAATATCCATTAAACAAATCCCGAAGGACAACATGAATCCAGAGGGGGCACTGGATTAGACAGCACTCCACAGACACCGTTTAATTTGCTCCCGTCCATAAACCTTGAAGAGTCATGAGCCAATAGGGAGGTCAGCTGCCAAGTGCCCACCAATAAAAGTACACAAATCGCTATACGCTGGTGATATATCGTGGATCATAGATATTGGCAAGAAAGTACCAACTGGACACTTCATTAGCAATAATTCATATAACCCCCAGAGCAGCTTCTGTGCAGATCTTGAGATGAGGTCCTGTGGGCACTTCTTCTACCCAGCTACCCTACGTCACTCCTCCACATAAACTATTTGTCCCGTATCCAGAGGTTCAGGGTAGTATTACTGGGGTACTACTGGTGAAAGTACTTATCCTTAGGGTGTGCGGGAGTTAGTTCTCCAACAATTCTTAGGAGTAGAAATTGAGAGATTGAAACAAAAACATAGCCTCATCTCAGAAGAGTCAGTAAAAACTTTTTCATTTTACAGTTAGCGTGCACTGGTCTTAAAGTGGTTAAGGAATATTTAGGAAGCGAAGCAGAGTTTCTGATCCAAAGAGCACATCAGAGAGAATTTATATTTCAAGTAGGCCGATACCCTTTCCTGCCCTAGATATCAAATTTAATCAACAAATTATAGATAATCTTCTACACCAACTTCGAGATGCATCAAGCCGACAGTCAGAATAACCTAAGCCCAGTGTAATGCATGCCACTAGCTGAGAACAGATAAGATATATGACAACAAATAAATTGCCAACCCCTCCATGAAAGAAATAGTCCAGAGAAGGACTTCCCAAAAATGCCGTCCAGGCAGCTGGAGTGGCAGAAGGCCACTGGGAGAATGTTCCGCACACATCATTAAATAGAAAGTCCTGCCACAGGTTCTCCTCTCCACCACAAAGTTATATTTGAACAATGTACACTGTATTTGACTTTTAGTTACAAGACTGTTAGTTAACCACACTGGAATAAGGGGAAATAAGGACACTTTTGTATAAATAATGATAAAGAAAGTGGTCTGACACTATTTTGTAAAATTGAGAGCAATTGCATCCAAGTTACTGAAATAAAAGCAATTTCTACCTTCATCTTGTTGGTCCCTATGTGGATTTATTAAAAAAAAAACTAAAGACTGCCATGATAGTAAATGCTTTAAGTTAAACGAAGACATGGAAACATGAAGGGCAGTCTATCGAGCAATCCTGCTCCTTGTCTTGCCAGTGCTATCAAGTTATCTACCCAATCCCCCATCTCGGTCTTCGGTTCATTTCCCATCCTTTCTTGTGGCAATCTGTTAGCAACAAGAATCCACATATAAACAACAGCCAGCTGCACTGTGAACATTTACTTTCTGTTTGTTCGTTACGAACTCAACTATGAATATGCAAATGACGACACACTTGGCATGTGCATTTCCCACAGGTACAAAATTTCTTTCCTTGTGGGATGCAACTTAGCAGATGTATGGCACCATTTGTTGTTGACTTTCAAATTTTTCTAATGTTTATTTTCTCAGATCCAGCTGTACCGAAGACATGTTTACTAATCCCTTTTTGGACAAAGATACACACATCCACCTAGAAACCAAACTAGACATCAAACTTATCAAAAACCATAGCGACAACTAAAGAGAGAGTACTTGTAGTCTATGGGGTTTTACCTTTATGACAGCGAAAACTTAGGCCATTGACATCAATTCAGTCCTTAATGAAGAAAATAGACTCTGCTGGTTTAAAGAACTTGTTTGAATCAGAAGTGGGAGGGCTTCATCCACACTGAGCAGGTAAGGTCTGTGGCCCTTCTCACACTTTGCAAACACATACACATATATATGCGCACACCAAACCAAAAAATGCTAAGTCCGGAAATGTAACATAGCACATGAGGAATACAGGAGTTCCAAGAACCTCGATGGGCACCTAAATACACAAATGGTACCAATCTCTCTATTTATACCATTTTCTCCTTACACAGACACACCTATAAGAGTACATTGCATAAACAACTAAAAAAAACTACAGAAATCATAGCAATATACTGCATTAAAAAGTCAGATAAATATGGTCACTGCCCCTTTCACTCAAAATGTCTGGTTGTATAGTGATGTTTTCAGCCCCCAGTTGACCTCAGGTAGCCAAGAGAAGCAAAACCAGGGTTTAGTTTCACTTAAAGAAAAAAATATGTGGGGCCTGGAGAAATGGCTCAGTGGTTAAGAGCAGGTGTGCTCTTTCAGAGGACAGGAGTTTGATGGCCAGGATCCACGTCATGCAGTTCACAACAATCTGTAACTCTACCTCCAGGGAAATTCAAGGTCACCAACACTTGCCCACATAAATACATACATAATGACAAAAACAGAGACAAGTCTGCTAAGAGAGAACCTAAGCTGCCTGCCCCGGCTGTTGATTCTGAAGGGTACGGGTCCTGTTTTCCAGGCATGTAACTTTACTGCTACCGGCTCTGCTCCAGCCTGGCCTGGTGAGTAATACCCAGGGGAAGGAGGTGTGTCCTTCCTCTAGGCTGGGAATGCCCAGGGCATCCTTGACTCAGCTGCTCTTTGCTCTGCCTGTCAGTTCCTAACTAGTGTGTCAGAAGAGGGACTGAGGCCTCCTGGGAAAGGGGGGAAAGGGAGAGTACTCTTCTTCTGGTTTTCCTTTACAAAGGGGTATGAATATGCCTCTCCTTCCTTGCAATTATTTCTGGGGGAGGAGGCGGGGGAGAAGGCTGGGGGGAGGGGTGGTCACATTTTAAGCTAACAGAAAAATTATTTTAACAAATCAAGAATTTATAGACAAGAATATTAATTGTTAATTACGTGTTTATATTCTCAAGGAAGGGAGGGCTAGATCATAATATGTAATAATTTATAATAAATTCTGTGATCACAAGAGAAGTGGTTAGGGTCATCTCATTTTATCAAAATTAAGAATTACATTTGTAACCAGGAATGATGATAGATGTTTTAAACACAGCACTCCAAAGACAGACAAAGGCAGATTTCTATGACTTCAAAGCCAGCCTGGTCTATATAGCAGGTGCCAGGCCAGTCAGTTACATGGTGAGACTGTATCTCAAACAAACAAACAAAGAAGTACAGATATGGGCTAGGTACATAGTACTTGCCTCGCATGCACAAAGTCCTGGGTTTGATTCTCAGTACTATCATCATGACTATCAAATGACAACAATCAAAATAATTATTTGTGATTAATCAATTACACTGACGATCTTTCAAGAAGCATATTCCATTTCCTAGGAAAACAGAGAAGGCAAACATTCAAGCTTTTTCTGGCTATCCAGAAGCAGAGAAGAAGGGAGGCTCAAGGGCCCTCTCATCAGAGGTCCTGGGCCTTGTCCTGCTTTCTCTGCAGAGTACCATGGATACAGAACGCAGAATAAGGGACCACCACCCAAAGTCGCATGCCCAAGACAGCCCTCCAGCTTCCTGGAGATGCCGTACTTGAGAGGGGGAAAGAAGGTGGACAAAGCAAAAAGAAAAAAAAAGAAAAAGAAAAAAGACCTATTCTGAAACGGGCCTTCCTATCTATTGTCACCAGCTGAGAATCGTGCATTTAGAATGTGGCACCCCACCAAGATGTGTAATCTGGGATCAGGTCTCTCCTTTCTATGACCTCTGGGTGGTGCAGAGTTGATTTATATGATTTATTGCATGGAGGGACACTCAGAGGCCCGGCTGTGAAAAACATAAAGATAACATGCCCGGGAACCATGAAAATAGAATGTGGGCTCTTTTCTTTTCATATTTAGAAAGGATTTTGATCAAAATGTCAAACAGGTCAAGCCCACGTCTGCTTTTTGTTTTATATTGTGAAGCCAGCTAGGACCTGCTGTCAGGAGACCTCGGGGTCATGGGTGCACGGGGCATGCCTGAGGTTTATGTAAACTCAGGTGCCCAAGGGGCCCCTCAAGTTGGCAGATTTTATGGATTTACACAAACTGTCTCGGCCAGAAGCTCACAGGATGAAGTATCCAGCCAATGCCTGCCTTCACCTGGAGGACTGCAAAGTATGTGTTCAAGTTGCTAAACCGTGCGACAGACAATTTCTGCACAGGAAGAATGTGCTTGTAGTTCCCATCCCTAAATCCTCACCTACAATTGAGTCACTTCCTTGTACTGGAGAGGAAACATGAGTCCCCAACAATGTCAGCTTGCGTGTCAGACAGGATGCCTTTTCCCAACAGCTCAGGCTGAGGGGCCAGAACGCTGCTGTATGCCTCCATGTGAAGCATACAGGTTACATACTCCAACAAACCAGAAGAAGCTCAAGTGGGATGCTAGGCTACAGGAAGGTGAAATAAAACATGAACCTCATAGTGATAACTGCAACCCTCGTGCAAAGAGAGAGCCATAAAGGGGGAGGGCGCTGCAAATAACACAAAATCTGTGCCCCAGGTCACCTGCTGATAAGACACACCTTCTGCTCTCTATCAGCTTCCCCCACTTTTCCCCC
>LOJH01022650.1:511-12010 GCA_001685095.1 Ellobius talpinus
TGTGTGTGTGTGTGTGTGTGTGTGTGTGTGTGTGTGTGTGAGTGATAGAATGTTTGTGTGGAAGTCACAGGGCAGCTTTTGGAAATCGAGTCTCTCTTACTGTGTGGTTCCCTAGAACTGAACTCAGATCATCAGTCTCGTTAGCAAGGGCCTTTACCTACCGAGTCATCTTGCTGTCCCCTATATATTTTCTTTCATTTATTTATTTATTTAAAAAATCATTTATGTTTTTATTTTATGTGTGTGTTTTGCCTACATGTAGCGTCTGTACTACATGGTTGCAGTGCCCTAGGAGGCCAGAAGGGGGAGTTAGAGCCTCTGGAACTGGAGTTCCAGACTGCTGCCTGCTGCCCCGTGGGTGCTAGGATCCGAACCCAGATCTTCTGGAAGAGCAACCAGTACTCTAACCCCTGAACCATCCCTCCAGCCCCACCTCATGTATTTTTAACTGAGATTAAATAGTCACATGACATAAAGGTCCCTGTTGTAATCATTTTAAAGCATACTACTTAGTGGTTTTATTTTAAATATTTATAATGTGTGACCTTCATCCATAATCCCAGAACACATTCCTCATCCTCAGAGAGAAACCACACACTCATTGAGCAGTTAGTTCTTGTCTCCCTCTCCCAGGTCCCAGCAGTCATCATTTTGTGTTCTTCCTCATGTACTTGTCTTTGTGGGCATTTGATGCAAATGGGATCCTACATTATGGGCCTATTGTGTCCAGCTCATTTCACCTAGCAGGGTTCGTCAATGCTGACCATGTATCAGTCCTTTACTGTGGTCTTTCACTACCCAGAGGCAATATCCACATTCATTATCCTTGTGTTGATTTTAGTACCGTACTTTGGCTTACTTTCCCCCAAAACAACTGTTAGCGACCTCATGATGTTGAACCATCCTATTTTTTCATGTGCCTTGTTTATCTGTTTTTTAGTATGCCAGCACTGAGGTGGATGGAGAACATTACATGACCCCAGAAGACTTTGTTCAGCGCTATCTTGGCCTGTACAATGATCCCAACAGCAACCCAAAGATTGTCCAGCTCTTGGCAGGAGTAGCTGATCAAACCAAGGATGGGTAAGAATTTTTATACCTGTTTTGAAAATTAATCATACATTTTATTAAAAATGTAAAACTGTAAGTTTCATATCTTTTTTTTTGAAACAAGGTCTTACTACATAACTCTGGTTGGCCTGGAATTCAGTATGTAGACTAGGCTAGCCTTGAACTCAAAGAGATCCTCTTGCTTCTGCCTCCTGAGTGCTGGGATTAAAGGTGCATCGCCATGATCAGCCCACATCTTGAATTATTTAAACAATGAATTTACTGTTATATGTGTAAGTGTTTTGCCTGTGTGTATGTGATCTTCTATGTGCATGGTGTGTGAGGTGCCAGAAGATGGCATCAGTTCTCCGGTTATTGAGTTACAGAGAGTTGTGAGCTGCCCTGTGGGTACTGGGAACTGAGTCTGTGTCATCTGTAAGAGTAGCAAGTGCTCTTACCTGCTGAGCCATCTTTCCAGCCCTGTATCTAGAGTTTTAACAGTAATCAGTATCTTTCCTTTGAAACTTATAAAATGGTATTATTTACTGCCTGCTGTCATTTCTTATTTTCTGAAAAAAAAATTTACATGAGAGAAACCATATCTTATATTGAATAATCTGAGGATGGGCTCCTTATTA
This sequence comes from Ellobius talpinus, assembly GCA_001685095.1. Taxonomy (NCBI): domain Eukaryota; kingdom Metazoa; phylum Chordata; class Mammalia; order Rodentia; family Cricetidae; genus Ellobius; species Ellobius talpinus. The sequence continues at coordinate 2,200 of LOJH01022650.1, forward strand.
CTAATTTTTAAAATTCATTTATTTGAAAAATAATGAATACCTGCTAATGTGTCAGGCATTATTCTTAGTGTTAGAATGTGTCAGAAAACAAGTCACAAAGGTAAGAAAGACAATAAAAAAGTAAATGATAGCATGCTAGGAGGATATAAGCACTGTGAAGATCGTAGGGAGTTATCTGTACTCATCTGTGTACTTAGTCGGAAAACATTCTGTTAAACACCACACTTTGCCAGGTGCTACTGGGCTTTATAAATACAAGCATGAATAAAATGAAGTTGCTGACCTTAAGAGTTAAGCTCACAGCTTAGTGGGAAAGAGGTCCAGACAAAGAAAACACAAGTCAGTATTTCCAGGGTAAGAGAGATAATATATCTAGAAAGTAGAAGTGCCCACGATTTGTCCTTAACTCTGAGTAGTTAGGACAGCATCACAGGAGAGCTGACCCTAGAATGAAACCAGTGGGAGCCTTCTAGTAGTGGGACAAAAGGGGAGAGGAATTCCAGGGAGGGGAAAAGGATTGTCATGGGACACGAAAGGACGCAAGCGCATGCGTGTGTGCGTGAGTGTGTGTGCGTGTGTGTGTGTGTGTGTGTGTGTGTAAGCGTGTGTGTGTAAGCAGTGGGGAACTTATGTTGTAAGTACTTTGGTGTGACAACTTTGACATTGCTTTGTTGCTACAGAAAATGTAGTTGGACTGAAAATGGGGACTTTGTGCGCTGGGCTTTTGCTGTGTCTTGTAGTAATGACTCCCAGTCTTGCGGTACTTTTAGCCTGGTGGTGTATGGGTGTGAAGCCACAGAAGCAATAAGATTCATCTGCTGTGGAGTTAGTCCATTCCTCAAGGGGAGCTGTTAATGTAAGCAAAATTGCATGGGGCTGGACTATGGAACAAATACAATATTTATTGAATTACATAAAGAAAACAATTGCTCACTATGGCAGTTTTCAGCTATATCCCCAGGTCCCCAAGGGCCCAGGATTTTCTTCCTAGATGTAGAGGTGCTTGTATAAAAAACTGGGCAGCGAAGAGTCTTTATCCATCACTATAAATATGATCATATGATCATATAAATATGATCATTCTTTAGAAAAGAAGGTCAGAGAAGACAAGACTGGTCTCGTGCAGTCTAGTTAGCTGACTACTGTAATGGCTGAAGGAGCAAGACTGGCCCAGGAGCTGCTTCCTGCCAGAGCTGACCCTGAGTTCACTTTTACTGTTCCATAGAACTAGGCCCAGTGCAGGAAATTTGGAACATTCAACAACTGTTTATTCAATGAGTCTTTAATGACTTGGAAAGATGTATCATTGTAAATGGCAGGTGTTGGATAAAAGTTATACATTTCTGTCTAATCTTAAAAATGTCAGATCATTTTGATATTAAACTTAATATTTAATAATGTCAGATCATTTTTAATATTAGATTAAAGGTACACACCTTTAATTTCAGCACTTGGGAGGCAGAAGCAGGTTGATCTCTGTGAGTTTGAGGCCTGCCTAGTCTACAGAACCAGTTCCAGGACAGCCAGAGCTGTTACACAGAGAAACCCATTCTTGAAACAAAACCAATCCAAAATGTAAGATTAGCTCCCAAACTGCCTATCAGGTCATTTATCTAAGTAGCAGTTAGTTGGAAAGTCTATGGAAATTATTAATTTATTTAATTAGAATTCTTCTTTCTGAATTATTAAAGGTAGCACATACATTTCTCTCTTTTAGAAAATGTTGACATGTTTGTTGTTGACCTGGTTTTGCATTTATTTATTGAAACAAGAGTCTCTCTATTTAGTCCTGGCTGTCTTGGAACTTACTATGTAGACCAGGCTGACCTTGAACCCACAAATTCACCTACCTCTGTCTCCCGAGTGCCAGGATCAAAACTGTGTCACCACACTTGGCCCTATTTTTCTCCCTTTATTTTTATTTCATATTTTGCCTGCATGTATGACCCAAGGAAGCCAGGTCAGAGCACAAAATCCTCTGGGACTGAAGTTGCAGCTGGCTGTGGGCGACCGTGTGGGTGCTGGGAATTGAACCTAGATCCTCTGGAAGAGCAGCTAGCGCTCTCAACCTCTGAGCCACCTCTCCAGTTGTAGACATGGCTTTAGAATGCCCATGTTTTCACACAAACACCTCATGCCTTTTGTGAGCATCTTGTTTTAGTTCTCCTGAAACTTATTCCTCTTCCAGTCTGGAGTGCATTGTCAAAGTAGGGCCATTTTTCATGCGGTCAACAAGAATCCAAGTAGTATTAATTTGGCAGAGTAAATCAGTAATAGCTTTGTGTAGTGAAGAATCTAGTAATATTGAATTGACTTTACTCCTTTTTTTTTAAATACAGAGTCTCACTGTGTAGCCCTGGCTAGCCTATAGCTCACAGATCCTCCTGTCTCTGTCTCCCAGTGCTGAGGTTAGAGGTGTGCGCCACCGCAACTGGCTGAGCTTACCTTTTAAAGATGCCCTCCCATGCTCCCTTTTCTTGTGGTTGTGAGAGATGCATTTAAATTTATGATAATCCCCCAGCTTCACGCTCCCAAGTGCTGGGTTACAGGCATCACCACACCTGGCAGCCCTTTTCACTTTTTTTTCTTTTTTTTTTTCATTTTGCCCACAAATTACTTCCAGAAGCAGAGGGGGGGAAATAGATTTTTCTTGAAGACTTGGATTCTTACCTGTTTGTGGATGCGTGATGTTTAGACGTTGTTGAACTTCCTGACTCTAATGCATAATAGATGGATTTGTATAAGAAGTTTTCTAGGAAGAAACTTCAGGCTTTCAGAAGGGCTCAGTATTATGGTTTACATCTTAATCCAACAGAATCAAAGTCTTTGATGATGTTTGACTCATTGCAAGAAGTCGGCCTTTGTTTGACAGTTAAGAAAAAGAGGCTTCCTTGGTAATAAAACATTAGCTCTTTTAGCATCCAGTCCCCTTTACCCCCTGTAATCTATAGCTGCTAACTTCCTTTTCTCTAGCTGTCTCTCTCTCTTTCTCTCTGTCACCATCACCCAGGGTAGTGAATGAAGGATTAGAATGAAAAATAGTTATTTTTATTCTGGCCTCCATTAAGGCTCTGTTACAATTTTTGTTTGTTTTTCGAGACAGGGTTTCTCTGTGTAGTCCTGGCTTTCCTGGAACTCACTCTAGACCAGGCTGGCTTTGAACTTAGAGATTTGCCTACCTCTGCCTCCCAAGTGCTGGGATTAAAGGCCTGGGCCACCACCGCCTGCCCGGCCTGTTACTGTTTTTTGATGCCGAGTCCAGGATATGCCGTGACATGGCCACAGTGGTATCTCTTAGAATCACCCTGACGAAAGGAAACCAAGGGATGAGTAGGATCCATAGAGACAAGTTTAAGATACTTGATGACCTGTGAGGCTGGGGCTGGCTTAGGGGTGGTCAGTAGTCTTCCTCTGTTGATCAGGTCTGAGACCTGCTTTTAGACTATCCGTGCTTTCAGGTAAGTCTTTTGTGACTGCTTTTATATTGCTTTTGGATCTCTATAAGCACAAAGGAACATAGTATCTCCCCTGATATTTTCTAGCCCAGGAACTTTTCTCTCTTGCCATCTCCTGCCCACCATTAGACGGTGAAATAAGGTGCTTGATACAGAGAGTCACACAGAGGCAGCCTTGTGTGGTATAAATAGCCTGATGGGTTGTCTCCAAGTCAAGCTGTCAGCCAAGTGTTATTTGTGAGACCGTGGCTTAAACTTGGGGGTTCTAGTTGCATAATGAAAAGTGAAATGATTTTATGCATTAAATGCAGATCACGGAGGCTATTATCATGTGATCTGCTCTAAAATATTTAGACAGTTGCTTCTGTGAAACTCTAACTTCCAGGACAGTGGTTTCTATATTTAGTCCAGTCAGAATTTCATCTGGAAGTGCTCTCCGTGCTACTGGGAAGACCCAGTTCTTTTCTCTGATTCTTCATGAGTGGTTTTTGTTTGTTTGTTTTGTTTCTGTTTTTTAATGTACCTTGTGTGTCAAAGACCCATTCAGTTTGGTAGAAATCTTGGCTATTTTACAAAATTTTGTAGAAAACTACAAAAGTCATGTAAACATTTTGGCACTATATTAGTTTCCATTCCGAAAAGGGACTTGATGGGAAAAGTGTACTACACATTTCCCAAACTTGTTACTTCAAAGTTATAAAATACCCAATTTCAAACAAAAATCAGCACTCAGGAGGTAGAAGCAGGAAGATTAAGAGTTCAGTGTGGTCCCCACACCCATTGCACCCCATAAAAACAATTTAAAGAATAGGTTGGCCGAGTCAGGCCGTGGTGGTGCATGCTTTTAATCCCAGCACTCAGGAGGCAGAGGCAGGCGGATCTTTGTGAGTTTGAGGACACCCTGGTCTACAAGAGCTAGTTCCAGGACAGGTTCCAAAGCTACAGAGAAACCCTGTCGCAAAAAACAAAAACAAAAACAAACAACAACAACAACAATAGCAACAACAAAAAGAGGTTGGCCAGGTGGACTTTGGCCAGGGATGAGATGTTCATCCTGTGAAGTCTGGGGACCTGGGGAGCCATCCCATGCCTGATTTTCTCCTGTAGGAAAGTCAATGGCTATAGATGTGCCCCACTGGCTCCAATACTCTAGCCACTCAGTAGTTTAATAGATATCTGGATATGATGATGGGCAAATGTATCAATTTAGCAGGTTCCATAGGGTTTGCATTTTAACAGGGGCTGCTTGCTACATATAGTAAACTTCCGTAAGTCACCAGTGTGACTTACCAGGCATAGGCAGCCGATGGCTACAGCTGACTTTTTGGAGGCAGCTCCTGCTTGGCACCAAGAGCTGCCAAGAGTCACTTAGGACCAAAAACCTCCTGTTGCCTAAGCTTGCAATTTGTCAAGGGAAATCAGAAAGCTGGATATTTGCATGAAATCTTAGAATTTCCTAATGTTGCCAACAAGTGCATGGGGAAAAGTAAGTTTTGTTTGCCAAAGAAAGCATATCTGTTGGACAGATTCCACTTGCTAACCAGCAGCTATGGCCTTTGCTGGATAGGGAGCTAGTCTTTGATTTTCTCTTATAAAAAAGAAAGTTTTATTACTGGGCATGAAATATGTTTCAAAGTGATACAGTCTATATTTCAAGGTTACTTGTGTTTTGGATGTCCAATTCTGGATACTTAAAAAAAATCAAATTTTTGCCCGACAGTGGTGATGCATGCCTTTAATCCCAGAACTAGGGAGGTAGAGGCAGCGGATCTCTACGAGTTCAAGGCCAGCCTGATCTACAGAGTGAGTTCCAGGACAGCAAAGGCTACACAGACTCAAAACCCTGCCTCAAAAAACAAACAAATAAAGCAAAACAAAATAATAAAACAAAACAACAAGAATCAAATTGTTGCAATTTTGTTTGTTTTTTAAAAAATACATAATCAGCTCATCTATTGCTTTTAAATTTTAGAATTATTACTATCATATATATATATATTTGAGACAGAGTTTCTCTGTGTTGCCCTGGCTGTTTTGGAACTTGCTCTGTGGACCAGCCTGGTCTTGAACTCACAGAGATCTGCCTGCCTCTACCTCCTGAGTACTGTGATTAAAGGTATGTGCACCACAGCCCAGTGGCACCATGGTTTTCAGGGAAGGATGCAGGGCAATTGCCAGCAAAATGAGGTGGGCAGATCCCAAATGCCAGGTACAGAATTTAAGGGTCCACCTCTGAGCCCAGGTGTCACCCCTCTCTGCAGACCTACATTTGATGGTGCCTCAGGGTTTATTTAATAGCAATGGCATTGGCCATAGCCAAAGTGCAATGGTGCCTGTTCATGCCGAGCATCGTATATATACTTTACATCATGGATTTCTCAAAGCAGCTTGAGACTTACATTTAAACATTTCCATATGAGGAAATTGAGAGGCTAAGGAACTTGTCCAGGGCCGTCCTCCATCCCTGATACTGTACCTAACTTACTTTAAAGTCAGACTGTCTTTAACAAGCTTTCAGAAGACCTAGGAGGGTGGCCATGTAGGTGCCCAAGCCAGTAGTCCCAGCACTCAGTGCATGGATGCAGGAAGATCAGGAGTTTGACATCATCCTCTACCACGTGGAGACTTTGAGGCCAACCTGGGCTATGTGAGACCCTGTCAAAAAGAAAGGAAAGGAAGGAACAGAGGCGTGGAATCTCAGCGGCAAGGTTGCTGTGATTCTTACAGCTAACACATGCATGCTCCATGAGGCCATTAAAGGAGGTTGGGCTGTTTTGACTACTGGTAAATTGCAGAACTCACTAAATATATATCTTAGGGCTTAAGTTCTAGAAATTGAGTAATGTGAGCTTTCACCTTTTATTCTGAGGGTTCATTAAAGATTTTGTATTATTGTCTTTTCAAACATAACAGAATAATACAGTGATTTCTTGCTCTCATCACTCTTGGTAATTATCAAATTAATTATTGAATTTATTTCATTTAAATTTCTGTCCTTTGGCTTAGTTTGCCAAAAGCTCCGGATGGCATAATTTGTGTACAAATACTTTCTTTTTTTTGTATTTCTAGAAGATTCCCAGTCCTCCTTAACTCACGTAGCCTAAGTTAGCCTTGAACTTGCTATATAGGAGAAGCTGGCCTTGAACTCCTAATTTTCCTGTCTTATCTTCCCAATGCTGGAGTTATAGGCATGTGCCACCACGCCCGTTTTGAAGTCACTGTATGTGTGTATACATACATATATATGTTTAGATATAGATACAGATTCTTCAGCGAGACTTTGAGATAGAAATGATTTCCTATACCTGAGTCACACTTGGAAGAGAGGTAGAAAACCGCAGTTTGGAGGCAGAGGGCCATCAGGTTCTGTTTTGGTTGTAAGCAGGGCAGTCTCTCAGAGGCGCGTTTGGTGATCTGATGGTGAAGTCTCAGATCCATTGGGATGAATTACCGACAGAAATTACAGTCAAACCACTTGCCCCAGCATCCCTTCTTTCTGCTCCGTCAGCCCCCGGGGCTACACAAGCTGATTTACAGGGACCTCTACGTCATCTCTCTTCTCAAGCACTTTCACTCCCTCCTGCACTTTGCTCTATCCGTGGCGCAGGAGTTTTAAGGAAGAGGACACGGAGGCCGAGAGAGCATCTTTTCTAAATCTTATTTTCTGGGATCCCTGTGCTGTCTCGTGGTTTCCTACAGGCTGCGTTTCTGTGGCCGCGGTTAACATGCTCCTTTGTGCATCGCATTTTCTCTAAATTGATGATTAGTTCTAAATCACTGGTTCTCAATGGGGGTAATTTTGTTTTCTGGGACATCTTCGACAATATCTAAAGACATTTTCGGTTATCACAACTGAGAGATGAAATTGACATCTTGTGCTCAGAACCCAGGGAAGCTGCTAAATACGCTACAAATCATAGAAGACCCAACAACAAAAGATTACCCAGGTAAAAATGTCAGTAGTGCTGGGGTTGGGAGACTATTGATCAAATTCAGGCTTATTTTTGGCCTGTTCCTGTCTTTGTGATGTTAGGAGCTATTGATTAATGCTCATGTTCCTTAATTTGTTAAGGGCGTACAAAAATGTACTATTCCTTCCCTCCCACGAATGTATCCACACTTCATCTGCCACCTGCTTACCCTAAGCTACAGTCCATATGACACATAGTAAATGCCTGGTGTTGATGACTCTCTCTTGTGGAGCGGGTACCCAGGGTACGTTTTCCTTTCTGTGACTTCTGCAGGAAGTATACACCCATGCTCTCAGGTGTGTCTTACTGATGTCTGAGGGCCCCTTTCTCTTAACCCTCATGCTTTAGCTTACACACACACACACACACACACACACACACACGAAAGATATCTACATATCTTTATTAAATTCCAACTCTGATTCATTAAAAAGTCCAGTATTGCCCTATTTTCTACTAGCTAGTAGTTAAAAGCAATTTAGTTTGTGTGTGTGTGTGTGTGTGCGCGCACGCGTGTGTGCCTTAGAAGCCGGAAGAGGACATTGGCTCAACAGGCGGTTGATGTGGGGGTTGGAAATCAAATCTGGGTCCTCTGTGTGAACACCGCATGCTCTTAACAGCTGAATCTCCATCCCACTAGCCCCAGTAACATTTTATATTTTGTTCCAGGTTGATCTCCTATCAAGAGTTTTTGGCATTTGAATCTGTTTTATGTGCTCCAGATTCCATGTTCATAGTGGCTTTCCAATTGTTTGACAAGAGTGGAAATGGAGAGGTGACATTTGGTAAGGAGAAACAAAAAAGATTCTAAGTAATAAGTGAAGTTCCCAATGCCGGTCCAGCTCTCTCCATTCCCAGATGTAATTACTGAATGCATGTCGCTGCTTACTTAGGGCCGAGTCAGTGAGTGAAGTAGTAATTCCTAAAGGGATTTATACAAATAAAAGTGGGCTTGCTTCAGAGTGTTAGTTAATTGCAAAAGGTGAAGGAATTTATGAATGACATTGCTCCAGCTCATTCAGACACTGATACTGTGACTTCCTAAGAGAGTCGGGGGAGCTTTCCTTGTTCCAGCCCAGCCTTGGCAGAAACTCTCCATGAAGTGAAAGTATGAACGCCAGTGCGTGTCTTCTCATGCTTTGAAGGGCTTCTGTTCTACTTCAGGTTTGAACAGGGAGTTTGGAGATTTTCAATGGCACCTTGGGAAAATTGCTACTCTGCCATTTCCCACCTGCAAGGGGTCATGGGGATGATGGACTTAAGGCAAGATTAGAGTCTCCAAAGCCCCCACCCCTCTTTGGTTTTAGGACATAAAGCCTAGACAAGTAGAATTGTCATCTGAGGTAGATGCAGAAATTGATTTAAGTCCTTCAGTGGCAACATTGTCTCAGAAGTATACAAACTAGAAATTTTTTCCTTTTTTGTTTCAACTGTCATTCATCTTTAAGGTGCTCATTTGTAAAAATTACTTGATGCTTAGTAACAGTGTTGACTGATCTTTCCTTTAGCAGCTTTTCAATTAAAAAAAACAGTGTAGTGTTCTCAAGGATTTAGAGCCCCCTTTTCTTTCTTTTAATATTTGAAAATATTTTTTCTTATGATTAAAAACAAATAACATGAAATTTTCCATCTTAATCACTTTTAAGTGTTCAGTTCAGCAGGGTTTGGGGTGTTAGACAGATTTCCACAACTTTTCATCTTCCACAAGTCAAACTGACCTCCTTTTGTGGTGTGAATTGCCACAAATATTTGTAGAGAAACCCTTGAAATTCAGGCTTTCCTGAAATCCCAGCACTGGTTGTCCCCTCTGCTGCTTTAGTAATAATAGAAATGTCCTTTATTTACACACGGTGGTGCACATCTTTAATCCCAGCACTTGGGAGGCAGAGGCAGGTGGATCACTGTGAGTTTTAGACCAGCCTGGTCTACAGAGTGAGTTCCAGGACAGCCAGGGCTATATGGAGATCTTGTCTCGAAAACAAAACAGACAAAACAAAAACCATAAAGGAAGCAACGTCACCATAATTCTAAGAACGGCGAGGAAGTACATGTCCATCAGAGGGACCGGTTGCACCTTGCCTGTGACTTAGGTGGGCACATTGTCTACTTTGGTAATTTTTCTCCTCTCTTCATTGGCTCAACCCTCCTCTGTGAGGAACATTTAAAGTTAAAAATACTCTGCAGAGCATGTAGCTGGGCATCCTCCTGGCTCTGCAGCGAGCTCTGGCCATTTTGCCTCCTGCAGAATGTTGACTTTCTGCCCAGACACCCCGAGCTATAGAGAAAGCACAGTCTCCATCACCTGGTTAGTCAGCATCAACTCTTTGAGTGCTGAGCATTCTCCCTGCACAGGTAGCACACGCGTTCACACGGCTCCCTTCCAAA
>LOJH01022651.1:0-19816 GCA_001685095.1 Ellobius talpinus
CCCCCCTCCTCTCTCTGAATTTAAGAAGTTAGGTGTTTGCTACATTTAAGGTGATATTGACTCATCAGCATTCTTGTTTAGTCAAGATGCGAGGAACGAACTTCAGGAACTTGGCAGTAACATTTAAACTATGCACACTGCTAGATGCATGTTCTTTAGTCAATAGGAAAAGAATCCTTTGTAAAGGTTGTCAGCGGGGTCACAGATTTCACGTCCTTTCTGTTGAACACACATGCTAAAACCAGGTCCCAGGTATAGACTTCCCACAGAACATTCATCTGTGTTCATGTCGAACACAGGCAGTTGAAGATCAGTGAGGTTGCCCAATCTGGACAGCTCAGCTCTGGGGAGGGAGACCCACATTATCAATCAGGTTTTGTCACGTTTTGTCCCCATCTCACAATCTACATTACGAAACAGTCAACATCATATTTATTCATAGTTTTTTCCACCGACATGAACATTGGCCTCTGTTTCATTGTCAGACTGCATTTCTATGTCCTTGTTGTCTTCTGCTTTCTGCTTGTCGGTGAAGTTCTACTCTGCCGTGAGAAAAATCTTGTTCTTAGTGGCTCAGTACCATGGAAAAAGCACTGAGCAGTGGTGGCCCCTATTTCCCCTTTCTAGAAACTCAGCTTCTCAGTTGTTTTTGAGAGTTGGCTTAAATCTTTGTCTTGTTTTCCATGGTGGGTTTCTCTCTCACACCACCTTATGCTTAAATCCCTGTCTCAAATGCCCAGTATCAATGTTTGAAATGCTTAGTTCCTGCTCCGTGTTTACACGAGAACCAGATTCCCCACTTTCACAGGCTTCACATAGTACTGATCATAAACAAACAAGCAGACAGACTGACAGACATATAAAGGCAGTTACTTATTAGTGAATGCATGCTTATAATAAAGATCAAATACTCAAATGACCTAATCCTTCCCCACATGTTGACAAATATTTCATATCATTATTCATATAGTTGATACGCATAAATATGTTATTTATGAAGTTATGAACCCCTTTAGTTGAATTAATTATTTTATTTATAATATACTAATCAATGAAGTTGATCAAAATGAAAGATGTGACACAAGTCACATTTCAAATGTGTAGGCTCATGGATGTAGTTTGGGATGTTGCGAAGGAAGACAGAAACTTAAAAGTTGACAAATAACTGCTTCTTTCTGAAGTGCATAGGTTTCTAGCTCTCTTACAGGTGATTTCTCCCTCCTCCCGGCTTCATGGGTAGACTTGGTGTCTAGAAAGTTGCTAATCGTTGAAGAGACACTTAGTGTTATCAGTTGACTCTTAGCTTTTCTCAACTAGAGTTCTGTAGAAAACCCTCCACTGTACATTTAATAATTGCTTCCTGTTGCCCAGATTGGGCTTTTCCTGACACAGCCATTGTCAGGATCACATCTTTATGTAAAGAGTGCAAATGCTAAGCTTTGATAGCTTAGCATCTTGTCCAGGATCTTTAAATGAATGACAGAACTAGAAGTAAAATCTAGGTCTACTTGCCTTAAGATCCTCCTTTCTTAACCCTTGTTCTTCTGAGCACCTTGGTTGATCTCACAGGCTCTTCTGAACTGGAGTCAAGTGCCTGGATGACTCATTTCCCTTGAAACCATCTATAATGAACAAATTGGGTTTTTGTTTGTTTGTTTGTTTTTGTTGTTCTTGTTTTCACCAGCATGTTGGAATGCTGTCTAGAAATCAGCTCTATAAATAGTATACCCCAACCTGTACCAACTACCAACTCATCGTGGTGGTTAGCCCATTGTTTGCTATTTCTGCAACTTACTCCAGTCCTGATGTAGAGAGACCTTAGACCAGCAGTTCTCAACCTTCCTAATACTGTGACTCTTTAATACAGTTTCTCATGTTGTGGTAATGCCGACCATAAAATTATTTTATTGCTATTTCATCACTGTAATTTTGCTATTGTTATGAATTATAATGTAAGTATTTTTGGAAGACAGAAGTTTGCCAAAGGGGTTGAGACTTACAGGTTGCAAAATGCTACCCTAGATGTTTCTTGACCCTTCCACCACCATCCCTGAGGGATAGAGATACTACACTCACATTGAGACGATTCAAGGAACAGAGGACTCTATGTAGAGCTGGTCAGAATTTTGACCTCATAGTATTACCCTTTGCTTTTAAATAAAAGCTATATTCTTTAGTACCTACTTGATGTCCCTAAAAATATACGAAGTTTAATCAATGATCAAAATTTTCCCTTACAATGTTTATTTTCCTCAAATAAATTTCATTTTATGAAAATAAGATCTTAATAATGTTGTTCAATGAAAAGTCTGTTTATTTATTTGTAATAGATGTCACATAGGTTAGTAGCTGCTTGGCTGAATTTGTGATGCAAAAAAGGAAGCTGTGTCCTAAAACTACGGAGCCACATGAGCTTAACTCAAGGGATTCAACTAATAGGTGACCGAGATGAACTGAGTTTCCTGTTTCACCGGGATCTAGTTCAATATTATTTCACAGCAGACTGGGATTTTTTTTTATTCTTAATGCTTGTGTGGTTTTCTGTGTTCTTAAACCCAACAACTGTTTTGATAAACTGAATATGCTCACTTTCCTAAGGAGCATATAGTGCTTAGAACACAGTAGATATTCAGCAGTTACGTGCCGAATGAATGCATTGAGGACAGAAACCTTCCAGATAAACTCAATCAGATTCTACTTCCCTTTGCTACGAGTCTGAATTGTGCAATGTTATCCTCAATTCAACCCTAAATCTATTTTCCCAGAAGCAGTGAGTGGTTTTCTACAAGCATGCTATTTCTGGGATCTTGTTTGGCTCCAGCATTCTTTTTAAGAGCCTCGACTTTCCAGATTTGAGTAGCAGCTGCTTTTTTGAGTGATATACAGGACCACGCATGCTTTTTCGGCCTGTTTCTTTTTTTCCCATCCCCCGAGGGATTGACATCAAGGACTGTGATTAATGGAAGTTGAGTATTTCCCTTGCCCTCCTCTACAGTTTTGTTTTGTGAACATCTTACTTTAGCACCATCCATCTCCATCTATGTCTTGCTTTCTCATTCTTTTTCTCCTGCAACAGGAATCTTCTTAGCAAGTCCCCTTCTCATGACTCTGCTTTCCTTCTAATTTGCAGTCTAATAAGACTATCTTTTTTCCATACATTTGACACATTGATCAAAATTTTGCTTCTTTATGGAAGGAATTTAATCCACTGGTAGTCTTCCATAAACCAAGTGGTATTCTGCAGCTTTCAATGTATCTTCTATCTTAGCTCATATAGGTTTTCTTGAGATAAGTGCTATTTGTCTCCTGAGGCCAAAGCCAAGGTGCTATGAAATGTATGTATAGATTCACCACTGCATCAGTATCATCAAAAGCTAATGCTGCTCCCACATCCATATCTGGTGGTATTGAATATGTATAATGTCTTGGTTGCTATTTTGCTAGTGACTATATAATCACCACTTTTGCACATGTATTTGAGAAGCAGCTAAGTGGGAAGGTAGAATTGGAGCAGCTGAAGTGAGCCAGAGAAGTTGAAAAAGAGAAGGGTCAAATTTCTAATTTCCTTCCAACTTCAACAAAGCCAAAAAGGCCACTCAAAACAGTGAGATTCTAATTTTTCATTAGAAAATTGCAACAATTTAATACTCTTCCAATCCTCTCCCCAACTCACTCCTTAAACTCCCAACAGGTGACTCATGAAATACTCCTCTGTTTAAATAGATGCTATGCATGACTTTGATTTTCAACAAAATACCTTTCTCATGTTTTCCCTTTGACAAATAAACCTGTGTTCATCTGGCCACATTTATCACTGTTCTCTTTCTTTCCCCATCAAACATCCTACCAAAGAGACTCATTTACTCTTCACTACCTCATGGACACTCCTTGCTCCCTTCCATCCATAATGTGACCTGGCCCTGTCTCTCTGATGCTATAAAACCTGCCATGATACAGATTACACCCAGCTTCTATAGGGCTCCCTTGATAAGTCCATCTGTAGCACTTGGTGTTACTGATATCATTATGACTTTACTAATTTCTAGGACTCCATGGTATTTGCACTCTTGCTTGTTGCTTCTTTTAATATGCTCATTGTTAGCTGCACGAACTTCAATACTTGGTGCTTTCCATCAGGTGACCCTCCATCCATAATAAAACTCACTTTCCATGTTTGACTACTACTGCAATATTATAAACGCTTGTTGTTCTGAGCATTAGCATTCTGTATGATAATATTTGCTTGGTATTCCTATAACCTCTCTGTCTTCTCTAACTTCTAGACCTTCGTTTCATTCTGTAATCCCTCTTTCAGCAAATAGTCTCACTGTTTGGCTATGTGAAACAAACTCCAATGAAATTCTCACAAAGCTTGCTCCTTCCAATCAAGTCAACTCTGTCTCATTCTGTCAATTCAGTCTCTTAGTTCTCACTAGTCTGTTCTCAAATAACTACTTGACCCTCTTGCTTCCATGCTGTTTCTTGTATTGTTTATACACACTTTCCTAGCAGTAGTGTAAAAAATGTATTAAGATTATCTCCCTGCCTTCATTTCCCCATTCAGTAACTTACATCTGTCCTGGAGAAACTATTCAAAACATAAGATGTGGGATTATCTTTTTACTGGTTTTTGATTATTCACTGGTTTCTCCTCGTAGGCACTTAATGCAGCATAGCACACTCTAAAGGTATCTCATGGTCCACACCTTTCTAGCAACATGAAGCATCTGCCTCTGGCAGCCTCCTCAATGTGTCCTTTCTACAGTGTAAACTCCTGTTCAGTGTTTTTCCTTGCTAGGGAAGTCCTTCTTCCTTTCCTCCTAAGTTACTCCTCTATTTCAAGAGTCCATTCGTGAAGATTCATGGATAGGGGTTAAGGAGGATCTCAGTTGGGGGAGGGGAAACATGATCAAATACATTGTATGAAAAAAATTATAGAAAGTGTATTTACAAAATAACCCATTCATGTGTTTTCTGTTGCATGAAGTCTTCTAAATTCCCAGTTACAGTTAGAAGAACCTATCACAATGTCTGGCCCTAACGAGGAGCTCAATAAATGCTTGGTGAACTCTTCTTAGACTCTTGACAATGCCCCCATCATGCTCATCTCAATTTAAGCTCCCAATCTAAGAAGACGGGGACTTTAAGAACACTTCCATCATTCTCCTGACAGCAATCAATACACTGTTCATCTTGTACCAGATCCTTATTTCCTGTGACCCTTGGTTCTTCTTCCAAAGGGAACCCACATTAGCAACAATAGTAGTTGCAATAGCAATCTCCGAACATAAATCATTTGGAAGAGAGGGGGAGGTAGGTGTCACTGTAAATGAACCAAGCTCTCATTATTTAATCAGGGAGTTAATTGATGATACAAAGAAATAGTAGAGTGAACTGATTTTTCCCCACAGTTATGCCGGGAACCTTTGAAAGGATCTGAACAGGAAATGATGAGTGGCTTATATTTGGGAAGGGGTAGATGGAGGAGGGAAGAGACTGGGTCATCTTCGTAATGCTATGTTTATCTCCATTATAAATGTGGCTTCATTGTGAGGGCTTTGTAGCCCGAGAGAGACAAAAGAAAAAAAGGTTATTAATATACATCTCTCCAGAATGTTGCAGTCAATAAGTATCCAGGTGTTTTGAAATTTCCAATATGTTCTAAGTACTTTGCTATTTCATTAGGGAGGAACTTGGATCACTCCTGTACAGATTAATGATATGCATTGTTTCCTTAGCCACAGTCTATTTCAGGACTGATTTCTCTTTATAATGCTTGTCAGTATCAGTGTTCGGAGGACAAATTGGTTTAGCTAATCCATGTAACGTGCCATTAACAAAGTACAATGTAATAAAATCAACAAGACTGATTACATTCACCATTGGTGTAGAAAAGATAATTCGTATGGAAGTGACTCAATGGGCTCTTACAGCATGTTTTACTCTTTTGGTTTGTTTGGTTTTATTATTGTTGTTTTGTCTGAGACAGTGTTTTACTACATAGCCCAGGCTGGTTGTGAATTCACAATTGTACTGAATCTGCCACCAGAGTGCAGAAATTACAAGTCTGTCCCCTAACCTATAGTTCTGCTCTTCAGGGGCAATGAAGTAATGCCAAAACTAAGAGAGAACTTGTACTCCGTAAGGGGTCAAAGTTCACTGACAATTGATTATATTTGTGAAAAGGTTTTGAAATGAACCCAGATACATAATGATTAAATCTCAATGCCCAAGCATTTCCTTATTGAATATTGTTTTCATGTTGAGAGAGTATGGATACAGAGAGTGCTCAGTGCTATGGGGATTTTAAAGTCTCTTTTAAACCAGTGTCTAAAAATCATGACTTGGTCTCCTCAGGAAAAGAAAATGTTCTAAGTCCCTAACGTTTGTATTATTGGAAAAAAAACTTTCCTTTTCCTAAATAAAATTAACGTTGATAAGTTCCTCTCAAAAAACATTAGGTAAAATGTTTATTTTAAATTACATCCCCTGTTCATTCTTTTTCTATTTCTCTCAATCTTTGAGGAATAATTTATGATAACTTTCTTATTTGACAATAGTTTCATTTTCACCATAAAAACAAGATTACATTATCTCTTAGATTTCTGTCTCTTGCTTGTTTGATAGCTCAGTCTTGTTTTGTAGGGTGCTAAGCTTCACATAAGTTACCCACAGGACTTAAACAAGGTCTTCTCTTTCTGTTTCCGGACAGACAGCACATCCTGCACCAACAATTCTGCTTAATAGTCTATTAAATAAACAGCTTGAGAAGGGTGCTCACATTTTTTGCTCCTTAATTACTCCAAGTTGGGCCCCAGCTGGGGCCCATCGCAGGCAATTTTCCCTCCATCAGATAAAGGAGAACTGTTTAAAACCTTTCCACTGTTGTAAGCAATGGATGGACTTCTAAAAGCTTTGTCTCCACATTGAGATCTGATAAAGTCAAAACATTAAAGCCGAAACAAAACAAAAAGTGTTTTGAGACTTCTCCCCACCCACCCCTCTCAGTTCATTGCCATGGTACACTTGAAGACATTCCTAATGCTTTTATTCAGTTGTCTTAAAATTGAAATAAAAATCAGTGTCTTTTGTATCAACAATCTACTGAGTATCTAAAACCAGGATTTTTAAAAACAGTACATGCTACTGAATTATAAACTTCATGGAAGTGGAGTAGTGAATGGAGGTGAAGCTGTTGATAAAGAAGAATAAATAATGATTAAGAGAATAAGATAGCCTATGGGGAATGAATAGAGGTAGACTTGTGAATTGTGTACCCAGGATCCTTCTTCTCGCTCTTCCTTTGCAGTTACATCCAAGCCTTCTCCTGAAAAGTATAGAGGAGATGGAGGCTTAAGATTCATGAGAAGATACCGACATGCCCACGAACACAAACACTCATGAAAAGCAGTGTCTGTCCATGCTAGACAATTTAGAAAACCCAGAAAGGCATTAGAAGAAAATTAACTAAGAGAGATATAACACTTTTTTTCCTATTAGAGATCCCGTTTCTGTCTTTTGTCTGAAGGTGAGTTAACATTTTCATTGACTTTTCTAAGCTTTTACCCCTATTTTACTATTTTTGAGCTTTAAAAATGGCCACTTTAAAGTCCTTTAAGAAACACACACACATATACATGTAAAAATATAAATATAGCTGGGTGAGTTTTCATAAATTGATATTCAGCCATTATCTATGCTAATTGCAACCTTTTACTGTTTTAAAAGAATCGAATGTCCTCTGCTCTAAGAGCCCCGCCTTACTTATGCAGTATGGACAATTCATCCCTTTAGCATGACATGTCATGCTCATTGATGGGGTCTCAGAGGCAGAACCAGCATGAAATCCCAATGCAGTCAACCTGGCAAGACAATACATACTTCAAAGAGAGTGGCAAAGAAACTTAGTATGAATATTTGAGAAACGGCATTGGTTGCTCACAAAGGCAACAGTGATGAAAGCCTCTGGACTGTAAACCAGAGAAGGATTTGAGAATACCCCGAATGGAAGAAGCCTTCAGACCGACAGTGTGAGGTGCTTCTTGAGGACTTGCTATTGCATCTAAAACCAAGGTAACATGCGTGACATGAGGAATAGATTGAATAACGCTTGGCATGAGTGGAAATGTGATTTTTTCTTGGGAATGGGCTGAGATTCTAGAGATAGGGGAGAACTCTGGAAGATCAGGGGTAGGGAAATTTAGGGACAGTGAATGAGAAATCCAACACACAGCACAGATATCAGACACACGGAGGGAAATAATAAGGGCAATGATATATTGTATTTAAATCAAACTTTTATATGTATCTAGTCAGTAGCATAAGGCATGCAAATCTAATGTAGAGAGAAATAAAAATTATTTAATATATTGATAGAATTGCAGAATATAACACCATAGGATCCATAGATATTTTGGCCACTGAACGCATTAAATATTTGT
Organism: Ellobius talpinus; assembly: GCA_001685095.1. Taxonomy (NCBI): domain Eukaryota; kingdom Metazoa; phylum Chordata; class Mammalia; order Rodentia; family Cricetidae; genus Ellobius; species Ellobius talpinus. The sequence continues at coordinate 8,442 of LOJH01022651.1, forward strand.
TACTAATTTTATTAGAAGTATTATCTTCTATAATGCTCTCATTCCTCAAAATGACAAAAAGAAAATCTAATAGCTATATTCATGAATGTTTTGAATAAAAAATTAAGGTCCAGTGAGATGGCCAAACCTGACAACTTGACAATCTGAATTCGGTGTCTGAATCCATGTGCTAGAAGCAGAGAACTCTCTTCCACAAGTCAGACTCCTGTGTGTTCTGGATAAACACCTCCCCCAAATACATGTAATCTAAAAGCTGATGTATTTTTAATTAAAAATGCAGACTAGAAATGATATTCAAAGGCACATTGATAATAGGATTGAAAAAAGAATATAAAATTAGAAGTTGATAGATTAAGAAATGAAGCCAGGTGGTGGTACAGCACGCCTTTAATCCTAGCACTCGGGAGGCAGAGGTGGGCGGATCTCTGTGAGTTCGAGGCCAGCCTGGTCTATGAGAGCCAGTTCCAGGTCAGGCTCCAAAGCTACAGAGAAACTTTGCCTTGAAAAAACAACAACAAAAAAACCCCAAACATTAGAATAAAATTTAAAAAAGGCAATGCAGAAATAAAATAAAAATAAAAGTATATATTATCTTGACTCATGATATTTAAAAGAAGGTAGAGTAGCAAATACTTAAAAGTGTCAGTTACGGTTATTTACTCATCATACAATGTATAACTTTAGTTCTGAGTTCTCCTTTAATTAAAATGCTTATACAAAGTCAATTTTTAAGCCATTTTTCTTTAAAAAACTGTGTTTGTTATAAAACTAATTTATTACAATGTGGCCTATTTATGTGTCTCATTTGTAATTAAATTTGTTTAAAATTTAATGTATGTACACCAAATTTATATCATTTTACCCTCTTGCCCTACAACTTCTCTCTTATTCACCTACTCTGTTCCCTCTCAAATTATGCCTTCCTTTCTTTTGTTATTTTCTCTCCCTCCCTCCCTCCTCTCTTTACCACTCCCCCTCTCCTCCATTTCTATCTCGTTCTTCTCTCTCATACACACATGTACCAACACACACATATACATATATATCTGTGAGCAGATAGTATTTATAGATTAGTTTATATGTAAATACAACCTGTTTTGTTCATTTAGTGTTATACACACATATTTTCATGACTGATTGCTTCTGTCTGTGGAAGGTTGATTATTCCTCTTTCAGGAGTCATTAGCCATTAGTAGTCACTAGTAACTCTTCATCTCAGGGTCGGGCCTTGTGAGATGTTCCTCATCCACAGTGGTGTGCCAATTGGTGCTGTCATGGTTCAGGTTTTGTTCAGGCAAACATGCTGTTAATATTTCATGGGTACAGCTTCCCTGACACAATATCACAGCAGATATCCTGGTCCCCCAAACAGCTTCACTGATAAATCTCATTTATATTTTAACTTTGAGGCATTTATTATTTGTAAAAGACACTCTTTTGGGGACTTCATTATTTTATATTTTAGAAGACTCAAAACCTGTCTAAAATTTTGAATTTAAATTTATACTGGTAATATTTATTGCATGTCATGATGGGTTTAATAAAGATATTTTCTTAAAGGTATATCACAATCTTTAACCCCCAGAGCCTCTCCCATTGTTTCTCTAGAGTATGCTTATCTTGAGTCTGCTTTCATGTTATATTTGTATTTATGATTATGTGTGTCTCTGTAAGCATCCACAAATAAAGAATGTGAGATATTTGTCTTTATGTGTCCATCTTATATCATCTAATATGATGGTCTCAGCTGCATTCATAGTCCTGCAAACGATATCATTTTATGCATGTGATATATTTCATATATGCATATATATCTCATACTTACCTATTTATTCACGTGTTGACAGATATTTAGGATGATTCTATATTTGATAATTATGAAAGCTTCTGCAATAATCATGAATGTGCCAATGTGGTATGTTTATATACTGACTCTTGATGCAGATCAGAAAGAAGTATAGGTAGGTAGTATGTTTTATTTTCATCTGTTTGTAGATCCTGCATATTGATTTCCATAGTTATTGGAGTAATTTGCATTCTTCCCATTGATGTATAAGGGTTACTTTCCTGCACAGACCCTCATCCAACATTTGTTGTTATTTGCTTCCTTTATGATAGCCATTCTGACTGGGGTGACATGGAATCACAGTGTAGCTTTAAGTTCTATTTCCTTGATGGTTCAGGATCCTGAACATTTTGGTCATGTCTTTACTGACCAATTTTACCTTGCCTTTTGAACTGTCGGCTCATTTCATTAGTCTGTTTACTGATTGGCTTGTTTGACTTCTTAGTTTTCAGGCCTGCATGTTCTTTATGTAGTCTAGATATTACTTACCTATTTTATTCATGGTGAGAAAATATTTTCTTCTGTTCTCTAGGCTTCCCTTGACTTGATTAGTTCCCTTTCTATGCAGATGCATCTGGATTTTATGTAATGCCATTGGTCATGTATTTGTTCTCGTTCTCTTTCCCAAGCTACTGAGGACCTTTGCAGAAAGCCCTTGCCTATGCATATATAGGAACTATATTTTCCTCCAAGACTCATAGAGGTTTCAGTCATATTAAGGACTTTGAATCATTTTGAATTGATTCTCACCCATAACACAGGAAAGGGACCAAATTCTTTTAGTCTATAAACAGATACCATTTTTAATATTGGTACACACATACACACAAATGTATTAGAGTAGTGGATCCAGAAATAAACCCATGTTGCTGCAGCCATCACATTTTAACAGAAATGCCCAATATGCACTCATTTTTTAATCATGGCTTAGCTAGATATGCAATTCTAGTTGAAGGTATTTTTTTCTAGACAATTTAGTAATAATTCTTTATTGTTTTCTTATCAGCTCTTGGGACTGTTAAAAAACCACTACTAGCTTTTATCTCTTTTATTGCTTTTAAACTAATTCTTATACTTTTACAATAATTTTAGTTCCTCTTGCAGCCATGACTATTATAACAGTTTGAAATTTCATCATATATGCCTATAGATGGGTCTATTTTATTAATCCACAGTTAGTGTGCCCTCTCTGAGTTCTCACAGAACTCCAATAATAAACATACTCACTAATAACCTGATGGAAGACTGGAGTTTTTTTTCCTACACCTCCTTCTGAAGCTCTTGTAAGATATCATGAAGCTTCTCAGTCTACTTCCCACAAATCTTTAATACTGTTAATGTTACTGTTGAAATAAAATTCACCATCATAAAAACACACCCTAAGTATTTTCAAACAGTGGTTTTTAAATAGAGTGGTTTTTATTATATTCTTAAAGTTTTGCAACAGTAACTATTATCTAATTCAAGAACATTTTCATTACCAGAAAAGAGAATTATGTATCATTAGCTGTCTGTATCCATTCCTCATTGCCCCAAGCCCTGGCAACCAATCAATTACTTTCAGTTTATATAGAATTGCCCAATGTCCATCCATGTTGTAATATAAGGCAGTATTTCATTACTTTTTAATCTGTGAGTAGTATTATGTTGATCTGATAGACCTCATTTTATTTGTCCATTCATTGGTTGATGGGAATTTGAGTTGTTTGCAGTTTGGGGCTATGATGAATGATGCTGGTACCTTAATCATTCATGTCAAAGTTCTTGTGTGAGCATACATTTTCAATTATCTAATTAGAAATTCTATTCTAGAAGTAGAATTCTGGGTGTTGTTGTAAATCAATGATTTATTTTTTTGAGAAATTTTCAGTTTTTCGAAGCAGCTGTATTACTGTACATTCTCAACAGTGATGGCTAAAGATTCCAATTTCTTTACATTATAGACGATGTTTTTCATATGCTATCCTTTTTTTTAAAAAAATTATGGCTGTCTCACTAAGTGTAAAGTGACATTGCTTTGTGGTTTTGATTTGCATTGCATTTCCCTATGGCTAATAATACTGAGCCTCTTTTCATGCACTTAAAGGACCTAACATCTCTCTATGGAAAAATGCCCATCCAAGGTTATTGCCTTTTTTCAAATGGGGTTTGCTTACTGCTGCATTATAAGAATTTGAAACTCCTCACACTGGATGCTAGAGTCTTTTTGTTGTTTTGGAATAACATATTTCACAATGGCTGAATTATGATATAGATACCTTCTTATAATATAGATACTAGACTTGCTAACTATATGATTAAAAAGCAGTTTTTACCCATTCTACCAAAACTTTTGTTTTGTTTCACTCAAATATTCTTAGTTACATTTTTCTTCTTGTTCAGTCATTTTGTCCACAGTTACGCTAACATCTTTCTTTCATTATACTCTCACTTCATCATTGGCTAACTTCTTCACAAACATATTTATAAAGCATCTTGGTTAGCTTGTAGATAAATTAAGGTCTCTTTGCCACAGCCTACTCAGACAAGGTTATGTGTTGAATAAAGTCTGCTCTGAAATGTGTTTCTGAAAATTAGATATGAAATATTAGACATTTTTTTCAGTATGGAGATTTTAAGACCAGATGCTTGCTTATACACCATTAACCAGCTAGACATTGAGTGTCACAGCAAAATTAGAAATGACTTTAAGCTCTTGGAAGAGGTTCCCTTAACTCCTGGTAATCTTTGGTATGTTGATATTGGGGTTAGCTTGGGGCTGAATTGATGGTAACCTGGCAAAAATGCATAGCTATGTCTGAAGAATTGAATGTCTCATGTGGGTTCTAGGTTTTGCCAAGGAACAGAAAATGATTAACGTGCTTTTATTTTATCTGATAAATGCTTTTGAGCTTTTCTCCCATCTATTCACCATGCTTTTGAATTTTAAAATATTTACATACTTAAAATACATGATGTTACACTATGTGGGTTGATTGTCCTTCTCCCAATAGCCTTGTAACAGCTAACAAAAATCCAGTGTCTCCCCTTGAGTTCTTGATTGGGAGAGTCCAAGATAAGCTCAAGATAGTATGAGCTGTTGCTATTGCCCTTCATTGTGTTCCAGAACTTTAAGATAAACCCCATAAATGAAGATACTATACACTTTGGACACAAACTATGGAGGAATCTAGCTAGACCTTACCTGGAAACTTTTTCCCTGAGGACTGACTCCCCTTAGTATAGGAATGTGCTACCCAAAGTGCCAAAGGAGAGGAGCAATCTGTAGTAGTCCTACCCAGCTATAAGGCCTATAGACCACAGAAGGGTACAGAATAGCAAGAAATACCTAATGGTTCAATAATGACATTATTATCTTGGGGTAATCAACAGTCCTGTAATTTGATTTAAGGGCCACTTACTATGTGGGAATTCATTTCTGGTACTGAAAACCTAATCAGTTGCTGATAGCTAGAGCAGTTACTAACCCTAGAAGAGAACCTATTGTTTCAAGTTCCCTACTATTATTATCTTTAACTATGTTTTAAACATTTATCCTTATAACCACAGATAAGGGCAATTTTCACCACTCAAAGAAATTTCCTTTTGTAACGCATGGAATTATTTCAGAATCTAAAATTTCTTGAAATACAGAGCATCAGTGCCTGTGGGATGCTTAGCTCCAATCAATATATCTTTGAGCAACCCCTACAACTAAGGTTCAGAGGAAATTGCAGAAGAATGGGTAGAAAAGTCGTAAGAGCCAGAGGACCAGGAAGCCTGCCATCAGGCAGTATCCACTGAAAATGTTAGGAAAGATGCACCCAGGAAATCTCAAGAATAAGTTTGACTGAACAAGATCTATAATGACATCAGTGGATACGAATAGAGAAATTCTTCAAGATCTCACCCCTAGAGGAAGACACGTGGCCAATGGATGCTGACAGAGGGAGAATCAGTTTTCTTCTGGAAGTACCTCATACATCAGCTGTCTAATCACAAGTGGCCAACCCTGGACACATGTACTAATAAGCAATGTTAAGTAGGTTGTGTAAACATATATGAGCACACACACGCATATGTAACAACAAGACATATTGTTACATAATATGTCTATGTACCAAAAATAAAGAGAGGTCATGAATTTGAGAGGGAGTCTGAGGGCACAGGAAGAGTTGGGGGAGAGGAGGGGTGGAGTTGCATAGATGCAGTGTTTATATGTGGAATTATCGAGAAAAGACTATGAGGGCTGTTGAAAAAAATTTGACATACACTGGGGATTTTGTAATAGTTTTCTCTTGGCAAGGTTCCCATGCAATAACATAGGAAGTAGAATATTTCTGAAACATCAGCTTCTACCAATACTGACGAGTTAGAAGTGCTAATATGGTAGAGAGATGTAGACACCAGTTGTTACTGTGCCCTGAGACTGTCCATCCCATCTATTTCTACCACCTTTGGACACATCACTGAGTAGGTTGACCTACGGGTGCTAAAGAGCTCTTTGTTTTTCCTCCTGATGTGTTGGAATGTGAAAGAACAGTGGGCCTTTGCTCTGCTGCATTCCACTGGGACCCTTCCAACTCCAGCTCATTAGAAACACCCCCGAGTCTGAGGGCTATGATGTCATATGTCAAAGCAATGAAGTAATTGTGGTAGGCCAAGGCAAAGAACAATTTAAAATTTTTTTTCAGCCTTGGGAAATTTTCTTATATTGTTTCAAATGGATCTCATGCCTCTTAAGTATTACTGCATGTGCATTCACAGGGTAAGAAGTGGAGTCTGGTGGATGGGATCAGCCTGGAAGGCACTCAGGGGACATTGATATGGATGACCACACTCTTTCTTTATTTCCAATCCAGGTATGTGGTATATTAGTCATATTCTGGAAGAGTGAATGAGAAGGCTACAAAGAGGTCTTCAGGAGAATCTAACAGTGTAATAGCCAAAGAAATTAATAGCTGAACTCATCACTCCAACTGGTCCTTTGTTTAAATAGTTTTGGAGGGAAAATTAGTAATTTCGAATTGATATTTCTGCAAGTTTTGCAGATGGAGTCTTTCTATTAAGTAGCATTTTCTTGTATTTAGATTTTTGAGGAAAACAGAAGGCCATCATTAGCTCTTAAATTTCCTTTATACTGATACACTTTTCAGAAACACATTAAAAGGAATCCACAAAATTTTGTACAGACTCCTAATTTTAGATACAAGGTTCTATATGTCTTGAATCATACTCCAAGCAATGTGCTTAGCTAGTGAACATCTTTTCACAGACCTGTTCTGAAAAGAGACTGTGGCACGTCCCATCATCATCTAAGAATTACAGGCAGAGGAAATAGAGGCACAGCTGTTTAGTCTAGAGAGGGGATTTTGGCAAAACGCTTTCTGCTATCTCCCTTTCATTTTTTTTTCTCAAATCTGATTTGGTAACAGTAATTTATGAAATGTTTTGCTTTGAAATAAACAAGGCAATTTGTGATTCTCATTATATTCTCAGCATGGTATATGACACACAGAATGTTCAGAATCCTCCCAAAGCTTTACTATAATTTTACTAACATAAATGCCCCAAATTAAAAAGTTGTGCATAAGGAGTCAGGAATAATAAGGATGTAAGTTGCTGGGTAAGCCACGGATGTATGACTTAAGTGGTCCTCCTTTCCTGGCCACCTAGTGTCTAACTTTCAGAATAAACTGACTCTTTTTTTTCTTTTTTTTTACATGTGGAATTAAATAAATGTTACCACTTTCATGGTAATAATGCATTAGTCAGATTTTGCAGTAATGTCATCGAACAAACAATTCCAGTTTTCCAGTGGCTTGCCATTATAATTATGACTAAATATATAATTCATTTGGAAAAAGCAAAAATGATCTGCCAATCAAAACTGATTCAAATGTATGTATTGCTGAAGAAGAAATGCAAAATTAAAGAAAACAAAATGAGTTCACATTCATTTGATATGATGAATGACCTGCTGTTTCCACCTTTTCCCCTCCTCTTCTTTTTTTTTCTCCTTTTCGGTTTTAAGATAGTGTCACCTCCTGTCATTCAGCCTGGCTTGAAACCCACTGTGTAATCGAGGCTAGCCACAAACTTGTGGTAATCTCTGACTTCAGCCTTCTGAATGCAGAAATTACAGATGTGAGCTACCTGGCCTGACTATCATTTCTCTCTTTCTCTCTGTATTCCTCTTTTGAAAGGGTCTCACTCTTAGTCCACACTAATGTCAAACTTGTGATTCCACTTTCCTCAAGCTTCCAAAGTGCTGGGAGTATAGGCATGCGCCACTACACCAGGTTATATTCATTTCTTTGATGTTGCCTAACCAATGCTTTCAATTACTTACCTCATTAACCTCTCAATAGCTACAAAAATAGCTTGATACTTTTCACTTTTGTAATTTATGTCACAACCATGATTTCATGTTTATTTATATCTGGAATTATCTACACAACTTTTCACACATGGGCCCTCTCCTGACCTGTTTCAAACTGATCGCAGCTCAGGTCTTACCTTCCTTTGTATGTGCTTCACACTTTAGTGTCTTTCATGGACTGGATTCTATTTTCTCATTGTTCTGCATTGTTTCCACTCCTCCCTTATATTCATTTACTATACTCACGATACAAAGATCCCCATAAAAATCACGCTTCTAGGTTTTTATTTCAAGGTTCTGAAAACATTGGCTTTCTTTGAAATTTAGAGCCATTTAATAATTTGTTGGGCACCAAATCTAAACAAGGAGCCAGACAAAAATAATAACTAAGAAAAGTCTGAAATACAGTGATCAATAGATTTTGTGAGTATATCTGATAACGCATAAATGGATATCTTTTTAATCTTTGTGTTTTCATTTTAATAATTATGAATTCTTTTTAAAATATCTTTGTTATGTTTCTGTACCAAAAAAATACTTAGAGGAAAGGACTTACTGTATTTTACACATATACAGGCCATAGATCATCACAGAGGGAAACTCTGTGAGGCAAAAACTCAAGGTAGGAACCTAAAGCAACAACAGTGAGGCTTCCTAGCTCTCTGACTTGCTCAACTCTCTGACTTGCTCAGCTAGGGGTCTTATGTATCCAAGCTCATCTGCCTAAGGATAGTTCCTCCCACAGTGGACTGGCCCCGATACATTAATCATTCATCAAAAGAGGCTCTCATAGACCAATCTTATGAAGTCAATTTCCTCTTCCCAGGAGACATTAGGGTATGTTGATTTGATAATAAAAATCAATCAGGACAATGTTCCAAATGGTACTAGGCTGCTAAAGTTGTGACTGATGAGTTAACATAGTACAGAAGGCTTAAGCAATCAGATTAAATACAAGCCAAGCTAAAAATAAATAGTAAATTAGTAATAAAATAAAATAGAAACATACAAAAATGGGGCAGTTGATGGAACAAAATGATAGAGGATTGGCATTTGTTCTGAAAGTGATAACGGCTGTGAAGGAGGACCAAAATAAAAATGGGAGATAGATCCTCAAAGATAACTTGTGGTGTGATTCTTGTAATATTAGACTGATTTGATCTGTTTCCTCCTTAATGGACAACAATCAAGCTTATGGTGATAATTTTATCAGCTGATTTTTTATGAATTAACAAACAACCCCAAATAAGTCAGTGACTGATAACAACTAATTATTTATTCCATAATTCTAAGGTCCAGTGATTTGGGCTTGGCTTGACTGGATTGTTTTCTGGTCTGCTTATCAACTGTGATCAGTTGCTAGCTTGCCAGGAGAAGTGCATCATCTAGAACAGCAATGACTCAAGAATCTTTTCTCTGTTCTCTACTCCATATGGTCATAGTCTCTCATCTAGGAGGCTAGCGAGGTTATTCATTTAGAGACTGAACCATTTTTAAAAATAATATAAGCAAGCACATCCCTTTGATGCTTAGATCTAGAACTTTCACAACAGACATCTGCTACTTTTCCTCTTTAGCCAGAGGAAAAGTAAATAATCAAATATAACAAACACAATTTATTAGATGGAGGAGTTGCAAAGTCCCTTTTTGAAAGATGTGGATATAACAAAGGATGAATGATTGCTTTCAAACATAAAACATAATTAGTTGGAGGGTTTGGAATGATTCAATTCTTACATACTGTGAAATAGTAAGACAGACTATAGACTTAATTGAAGTCAAGTGAAGTTTGAGACCATAGAAATTATTGGGATCAAGTGATAGTTGAAGCATGTGGACCACTAATAAAACTATTTTAACAGGTCAGGAGATATAACATAGAGTTAAATTAGTGTGTGCTGAGTAAAAACTGATACTTGCATTGTTGAGAAAAAAGAACCCCAGGACTCAACAGTGGTGACCTTGTAAAAGGATAAATCACCAGATGGAGAGCTAGGATTGTGCTTCTGACCAACCAGTGAGATAATGATACCATTAGTTGGGGTGAAAGAATGAGGAAGGAGACTTGGTTGAGATCTGCTTTGGGTAGATGAGTTGACATGCTAATGGTATACCATGAATCTACATCTAGGAGGAAGCTTGAAATTTGTATCTGGAACTCAGTAATCAAATCAAAGTGAATTTATGTGTTGTTCATATACTGATAAAAAGTTGTAAGCATGGGAGAGCAAGAATTACTGGTGGAACATGTTTCTCAGACTCCCACCAAGGCAAACTTTTTATATGGTAAGAACCAAGTTTATAATAGTTTAGACAATAGGCAAACAATGTGCAGTCCACCTTCTATACTTAGGATCAGCACATTTCATTTATTGATAAGCTCCATGTCACACAAAAAATTAAAATGGAAGTCAACTAGGAGTAGAGGTTAATAATGAAAAATGATTCCCTTTGCAAAACACCTCTGTGGCAATGTCTGATCAAGGTAAATTTTCCAGGGTTGGCTCATGAATTGTAGCAGTCATCTTCTAAGCTGAGTATTCTTTCTTCTCCCACATCCCAGAGGAATACTCCAAGGTTTGTAGATTCTTTCCTCTGAGGATTTTCCAGGCCACAGGTTATGATGCTGTCTTAAAGGCTACTACTGCCTAGAAACCATGGATACCAAGATCTAGTAATCTCTCTTTATAATCAAGGCTATCAGTGTCTTAGAAGACCCGTGACTGGTGTGTCATATTCAACTTCAGTCCATAAGTTTGGAAAGAGTATGTTAAATACATTTCCCAGAGAATGAGATAATAGATAGTCAAGCTGTGTTAAGAATTGAGTTATTGATTCAGATTCTTTCTACGGTTTCAAATGGTGGTTCTACCAGGTTTTATAGTGTAAATATAGTTTATCATTTGAATCATTTGAATCCTGGAGTAGTGTGTGTGTAAACTCTTGCTTGGAAGTCATGATAGAATCAAATCCCATTTGGGGTCATTTGTCTCCTTATTTGGATCCTAGATCCATGATTTTTGTGATGAGATGATTGGCTAATTGTGTAAACATGGTCCTTTTCTAGACCTTCCATCCATTACTATTCTCATGTGCCAGCTACATGCTGTGAAGATATGATGATGGAGGAGGGTCATCTGTCTATGTGTTACTTTCATTGGTTTAATA
>LOJH01022653.1:356-12337 GCA_001685095.1 Ellobius talpinus
CTATTTTAAATCATAGAGTCTTCAGATTATTTCCATATAATAGAGCTATAGGAACTGATTTAGAGGCATATGGAAGGCTTACAATGGTATTGAACACCTTCTCATATTTAAGTATCTGCTAGGAAGCATAAATCAGACTGCGGTTCTCTCTGAAGTCCCATGACTACACAGGCAAAAAGGGAGATCAACCACACTGCAAAGATATCCCCAAGTTAAATGTAAACCTGAAGAGGTAAGTTTTGAAGAAACACAAATGAAAAGCAATCTGTTACTGGAATGCCTCCCGGTATGACTCATAGGAAAACTGCATATCAAAAGGCTATAGAAAACTGGGACTGGTTAGACCAGTTGGTAAGTTATATTTTTAAGATGATGTCTTGAATTCTATCCCTAGAGGCCATATTTTAAAATGCCTGGTGCAGTGGAACACATTTATAATCTCAATCCTGCAGCAGTGAAGAGAGGTGGGTTTAGGGGGCTTACTCAGTGTGGTGGTTTATATGAGAAATGTCCCACATAGGCTTATGTATCTGAACACTTGTACTCCTGTTCATGATGATATTTGGGGAAATTATGAAAACTTTAGAAGTTTGAGCCTAACTGGAGGGATAGGCCTTGAGCCGTTATAGCCATGACCCACCACTAATGTCTCTTGGCTTCCTCTGGGTAGATAACAAGGTGGGAAGACAGCTTTCTGCTCCTGCCAGTATTTCACTTTTCCCCTAATGGTCTCTCTGTCTTGGAAACTAAAACAAAACCTTTCTTTCTTAAGCTTCTTTTGGCCATGGCATTTTGTCATGGCAACAGAAAAATAACTAATATTCTGACCAAGCAGCCATGCCACCTAGTGAGATACAAGATGGTGAGAGACACTGTGACATTTTAATATGGTAGACAGTGTTGAAGGAATAAGAAAAGATAGGTAAAATTTTCTTTAGTCTTTATATCCACACAAACTGTAGGTGCACCCCATCATACACTCATATACACACCCTAGAACACAAATGGACACACAGATATGGTACAAGTATTTGTAAATAGACTGTCTTGCAGATGTTAGGTCCAATCTTTGGACATTATAGTCCAATTATACTTTAGAATATTCTCTCTTTTTGTCACCAGAAGATCTCAATGGAATCTCAACTTTAATATTCCTGGGCACACACATCACCTCCCAAGCTAATGCCCTCATAGACTTTCAAAAATATAAGCATTCGTTCTGACTATGGTAGATTATAACCCTTGACATAGGAATCAAAATCCAGTTTCATTTGATGTGATTCTAATTTCCACATGTAATAAACTAAATGATGTATGGTTTGAATAGCTACTACAGTCTACCCTTTTAATTTTATTTATGCTATTTTATGTATATCTTTGTCAAGGACCTGAAAAGTAACCATGCCTGATGAGCTAAATTGGATCTTTGAGATTCACAAAGTGGAAGAGATCAAACTCCTAAAAGTTGTCCTCGCTGAGCTCCATTCATGGACTGTGGAATAAACAGATGGAAACACACACACGCACACACACACACACACACGCGCACACACACACACACCACAATTAATGCAACAGCTCAATGGTAAAGTTGCCTCAATATTCATAGCTACTTTGGCAAGCTGAGTGGCTGTGGTGTGGGTGAGTTAATGTACGTTTGTCCTACTGATGCTGTTTGTAGACCTCTCTGAGGCAAGAGTACAAGCACCAAGGAAGGAATTGATGCCCAGATCACCTCTGATGCTCTGTGGATCATTTCATATAAGACTTGAAGACATCATCACTAAAAATGAGCAGCAAAGCAACAGCAAACCATTCATTTGTTTTATTTTAGTGATTTGAGAATGGTCATCATAAGTAGTGTAACAGTGCACAGGGTGGGGTGATACTCATCAGGAAATTTTTCTTGTGCAAGCTTGATTACCAGAGTTTATGTGGGAGATTATCAGCTCCCACATAAATGCCAGGAGTTATGACCTACTCCTAGATCCCAGGATGAGACACAGCAGATCCTTGGAGGAAGCTGGCTAGCAAGACTAGCCAAATCAGTGGACTCTAAGTAAAGTGTGTTTTACCATATATATACTGGAAAGTGATTGACAGTGATACCTAAGGTCAACAATTGGCCTCTACATTCACATGCAGACTTGTCTATTTACACCTGAACACATTCTTTTACTCATACCTGAGCACACATATATACATGTGCAACATATACACACAAATCCTCTTTATTCTTTCTACATTTTATACTTAATTGTGTGTGTGTGTGTGTGTGTGTGTGTGTGTGAGGGGGGAGTACAAATCCATGAAAGCAAGAAGAGAGCTTCTGATTTCCTGGATCTGCAGTTACAGGCAGTTGTGAATTGCTTGTAAAGGGTTCCAGAATTTGATCTTGGGGTCTTTTCAAAGGTCATGCCTACTCAGCCATTTTGACAATCTCAGAATTGGTGCTTTTCAAATATCCTTGAAGAAACAGGTGGGGAGAAAATGTGAACACATTCATATTTAAATATTTAACTTTGTAAAGGGGAAAAATAAATTTCCTCCTGTGAAAAGGGGGTATAAAGTGGTCATTTGTTGTTGAAATTTTTATTACACTTGAAACCAGCATCACCATCTGCCTGTATTCTTCTAATGAACAAAAAGTATTTAACAAAACTATAAATTATATAGCTGTAGCAAGAAAATAGGACCAGTCATGCTGAAATGCTCCAGCTGTTTAGGACTCTCTGTCATTTCCAAATATTTTGTTTCTGCTTGCCCCACAAGTATTTGTATTTGTTTAAGTAGTGTTCATTGAGTGCTGATTGAAAGCACATTCCACTTCTTTCAAACCTGTGATTATGCATGCTTTGTGCTGGATTCTATCTGGTTGTCAGATGAGGCCAGACTTCTGTGGAGCAGTCTTTGTGCTGGAAGAATGAAAGGATAGCAGGAGTCTCATCTGCTCTCACAAAGCACTCTGTGTCTCACTTCCCACAGCTCACCAGCCCCTATCGTGGATTTGAGCATCGCATCTTCTTATTTCTGTGTGTGTACCCCCTGAAAAAAATGTTTGCCTTCTATGCTGAGGGTTAGCTCTGTGGTTGAGCACGTGCCTAGCATGCAAAAGGCCCTCAATTCTATCCCCGAGTAAATGTTTTCTCTCTCTTTCTATTGTTTTCACATTTGCATAATTTCTCCAAAATGAAAGTACAATTTGAAAATGATTAATTTACTTTGGCTGTGAGAGTAGAGTATGACTAGCAGGCTTTCTTGGCTAAAACCTTCCTTGTCCCCATCAAGCTACGGCCTTTCTTTCTACTCCATGTATTTTTGGATTGGTGATGATGAGCAGAGTAAATAGATGTGTGTTAGTCAGCTTCCTACCACTATGACAAACAATAGGGAACTCGACTTACAAAAGGAAGAGTATGGACCAGGGAGATGGCTTCGTGGATAAAGCCGTGCTGTGCAAACATAAAGACTGGACCTTGGATCCTCAACATTCTTGCAAGTGCTAGATGGGTATGATGGCACACCTCTAACCCCATCAGTGTAATTCCACCTATAGAAGCAGAAGATCCTTTAGGCAAGATGGCAAAACATTAGTAGATTAGTAGAACCAGCAAGCTTCTGTTTGGGGATTGGCCCTGCCTCAGTCAAGTGGAGAGTCATCAAAGAACACAACTGATATAAACTTAGGATCTCTTTACAGATATGTGGGTGTACACAACAGCTCACATGGACACCCACACACATGAGAACACACACCACACAAACACATACTCACCCCTCAGTCACACACATACCATACAGACACAGAGTTACATTCATATACCACAAATCAAACACACATGTACCATACACACACTTACAAAATTCACTTATACCACACTCACACATATACACATACATCACATGCTCACACACACACAGACTCACATCACATACACCAGAAATAAAAAAGAAAATACCTCTGTTTTGTCTCATGGTTTGTAGGTTCAGCAAGGAGTTAGCTGCCCTGCTGTTTCTGGTCTTTTCAATAGGAAACCCTCCATGGCAGGAAGTTTGTGACTGACCAAATCCATATACCTTGTAACTAGGAAGTGAAAGAAAGCAAGAGGAAAAAACTGGTATCCCACAAACCTTTCCAAGAGTACAGCACAGTGACCTGTAACTACAAGGTTTCCTATTAAGCCCTGGGTCAAATTTTGGGTCGCAGATCTAGCCTGTAAGTCTGGGTTCCACTCCATGTCATAGATCTCGCTTGTAAGTGCTAGGTCCTCTAGGTGTTAGGTGTGATTTCCTACCTTTAAATCCTGCATTCTGCCTCCAGTTCTAGGTCCTGCCTCAAGGACCAAGGTTCTAAGTCTTAAAGTTTCCACAGTGTTGTAGTTCTTCCAAGTTGGGGCCATGCCTTCAACATGTGGTGTCTTGGAGAACACCTTAGATCTAAACCACAGCAAGGCGGACTTCAGAGGTTTAAAGCAGAGGGAAATTTTGAATGGAAAGCAGAGCAGGAGGAAACTATTACAAAGAAGTGAGAATCTTTAAAAAGGGAAAACAACAAAACAGTGAAAAAAAAATATAGGAACTAATGAACCTTTGGAGAGTGGTGTACTTACAGTACAATATTGTGCTGAGGAAATGGGTAAGAAAGAGTCTTCAGACTTAGATGAGCCTGAAGAGGGGGACAAAGGATATCCTAGCGGTTCTTGTGCTGGTTCACAGTATAGAGAAGTGGGAACAATTTCAGAATCTTAATCAAGCCAGATTATATACAATGCTTTACTTTTCTTTTATAAAATAAAGCCCTCTACAACTCCAGAAGAAATTCTACCATCTGCTTAGTGCTGCTCTTTATGAAAGGAGGGTGTCATGTCTGTATGTTGGGGTGCCTGGTCCAGGTCTTGTGATTCTTTTTGTTTGTTTGTTTGTTTTCTTGTATATCTGAAAAACATCTACTTATCATAGCATTTCCTGTATGGTGAGTTTACTGGTACTATAGCTGGTTTTGATGTCAATCTGTCCCAAATTGGAATAACCTGAATAGGGAATCCCAAGTGAGGACTGATTGCTTTACTCAATATTGGAAGATCCTTTCTCATTGTAGGTGGTACTTTCTGGTAACAGCCCAGATAAAAGGTATGGCAGAAAGATTATTGTGTTTTTGCCTACTCGGTCTCCCTCAACAACAGTTGGTTGACCTAGTTGTTGCTGCTATTGGTTTATTCACTGATAGCACTGATAAACTGGCTTCCATTGAGAAATAAAGACCAGGGGCCCCCTAGAAATTTTTCTGGTTTTCAGGGAAATATTGCAATTGCTGAGTCACCCAGCCTTGTGGACCAAACAACGGCAAGGCTGTCAGCCTTTTAGTTGAAAGACAGCTACTGTGGTACTGATGAACCAGCTTGACTGCATCTTTCCATAAGTAGATGATGTTGTTACAAGACCAAAATAAGTTGGTTTTTGTAACATTTGTTTCTGTGTCTTAGAATTTGGACCTTTCTGGAATTGGATTTGGTTCACATTTGGCTGTTGCTTCACCTACATCTGCCCTCACAAGATGTGCTGAACAATAATTTTGAGGTATTCTGACAAGTGCTCACATGACCAACTTTCTCTGGAAATGTCCTAAACCTTGGAAAACTCCCAGCCTTGCAGCTTCAGGGCTATGAAAATCCCTACTTTTTATGTGTTTGGAACTGCCTCCATGCTCCATGTCATGGGGCTAATGGACTGAACCTCTGAACTGGAAGCCTCCACCTCAGTTAAAAGTTTACCTTTATGAGTCACAATGTCTCTTCACAGCAATAGAAATACTAAGACAATTTCTTCTTATGCCTTGGTACCTGTTTAAAAATCATTTGAAAACACATTCACTTTTCTCAATCATTGCAGATGATAAATATCTTCACCAAACAGATCATGACTATTTACTTCAAATGTTTCTGATGGACATATGACTATTTTTTGGACGTATGTCTTTAACATGTATGTATGCTTCCTTCCTCACTCAAATATATGGCTGTATTAAAATTTCTCAATTTCCATGCATCCTTGTTTCTTTTTATGGCCTTGAATGTTCTATCTTCCTCTTCTTTTAGATCACATACATCCACTGGTCTCACTTTTTGCCAGCTATTTATGCACAGCAGTTTCGCCATTATGTATGGTGTGTTGACTTTACTGCAATTTCTGACTGATGTAAAGCTCAGATGTGACAGAAACTAGTCCCTTATGCATCACACAAGACAAAACAAGTATTGCTAAGGAGTGCTATTCATTCTTCTATATCCTGCAGGGGGTGGAGGACTTAGTAACTGGCTTCCTTAATGCAGTGTTGCCTTGGAGAAGACAGGAGGCAAAGAATCCAGAATCATCTCAGTGTTGTTCACTGCTGAGTGTGTGGGTGTGTGAGAGAGAGAAAGAGAGAGAGAGAGACAGGGGAGGATGAGTACGTGGTTGTCTCAATGTTTGTATGTTAGTTATTTACTTGCTAATCCATTACTTAATTGCTCCAGTTTCTTGCCTGAGTTCCACCTATTTCTGTCTTTTGAAGTCTGCTTATACTTATTTGTGATAACAAGGTATAAGACTGACCAGATAATTTGATGAGCATTGACTGAAACTAATGATGTAGACAATCTGTGACAGAAAAGTGAGAAATATAGTTTTCAAATATGTATAATAGAGTTAATGAATGAGTGCTCTGTGGTACTGGTATATAAAATACACACACATATATATATATGATTTCAGACATAAAAATCCTTATATGAAGTGTACATACTATTTGACAGAAAACATCTGAATCTCAGAGCTAGAAAGATAATCAGATAATCTATGGCTGAAGACACTTGCTGCAGAAGTCTGATGACCTGAGTTTGATCCTAGGAGCCCATAAAAAAAACCAGATGGAGTGATACACAGTTGTAATCCTTGTATTTCCATGACAAGTTGGGAGGCAGAGATAGAGGTTTAACTAGCAGAGGAGCACAAACAAGAGAATGCTTGCCATATAATTCTGAGGATCTGAGTTTAATCCCGAAAACCAAGGTAAAAAGACTTCAGTGTAGCAACATGAATCCATAATCTGAGTTTGGGGGAGGCAGAGACAGGAGTAACCCTGGGTCTTGTTGGTCTAGCTCAACTAGTGATCTCGAGAGTAACTGAGACTGTTTCCTAAAACATGAAAGTGAGTGAGGAAGGCTCCTGGTGTTGACCTCTGGCCTTAATGTGCTCCCACAGTCACAGTCATGTGCATATACATATGTGCAGGCATGATTTCTTACAAATGTATGTAGCCAATACATAAATTTTAAAATATTCTGACAACAGGTTATAGTATAAATTCAACAAAATTCATAACGAAGGTAAGTGTATGCTTCAGACTATATGAGATGCAGATGAGAATTAGAGAAATAAAAAGTGGTGGGCAAATCAGAAGGATATGTGGGAGACAATAAAGACATGATGGAATGACTACAGCAACTGCAAAAAGAAGGTGTTTCATCATCTTGGTTTGTGCTTTGCATGACTAGTTAGGCAATATTGATATTGCCAGTCAGAGTGGAAGAGACCTTTGATTGTTTGAAATGTTCACACTTGGGGAATAGGCTTCCCATGTCCTTCTGTTTCTTCTCAGACAGTTAGAAAAAGTACATTTCCCACACATTACAATTCATCAGCTGTTGGCAGATGGACCAACCCAGCTACCATTTAAGCCTAGAACCAGGGCTATGAGGTAGCCCATCCCAACATCCACTTCATCCATGAACTGTTGGATTATGTGAAGGGGATGAACTTACAGATCTAAAACTGCAGCCTCTACATGACACAGGCAACAACAGCATATCCAGTAGGAGCCCCAGTGAGAGCATATCATCCCATTATTGACAATGTAGCAGAAGTCAAAGGCCTCCAAGCAGATCGCTGATCCATAGCAACCAGCACTTACAAGTAAAGATGAATGGACTAAAGGGTAAACTGTGTGACTCAACGGGCTACACTGCAAGCTCCACAACAAGATTCTTCCCCTTAGTTTTCTTTTTTGTTCTGTTTTGGTTTTTCTTTTAAATTTTCTTTTGCTTTGGGGGAAGAAGACAGACTAAAGCAATGGAGAGATAAGTGGGATTGGGATGCATGCTGTGATATACATGAACAATCAAAAAAGTTAAGAGAATTTTAGAAAAAGCAAATAGCTG
Organism: Ellobius talpinus; assembly: GCA_001685095.1. Classification (NCBI taxonomy): domain Eukaryota; kingdom Metazoa; phylum Chordata; class Mammalia; order Rodentia; family Cricetidae; genus Ellobius; species Ellobius talpinus. Next base: position 8,552 of record LOJH01022653.1, read on the forward strand.
CTCTTCTGGGAAGCAGACTGTAAACAGATGAGAATGGATGCCATTTCCTTTTCCATAGCTTCAGGCTATGGAACAAAGGGGACCATTTGAAAAAAAAATTCTGAAGACACTACCTATCTTAGGGTTTTTATGGCTGTGAAGAGACAACGTGACCACAAAACCTCTTATAAAGGAAAACATTAATTGGGTCTGCGTTACAATTCAGAAGTTGTGGGAATCATGCTAGTGCTTAGGCAGAAATGGTGCTGGAGAGGTAACTGCGAGTTCTATATCTGGATCTAAAGGCAACAGAAAGAGTCAGCCACTGGGCCTGGCTTGAGATTCTAAAACTTCAAAGATTCCCCAGTGATATACTTTGTCCAACAAGGCCTTACATACTCCTAAAAGGCTGCATATTCTAATCCTTTCAAAAAGGGCAATTTCTAGGAGCCTATGGGAACCATTTTCATTCAAATCTCCAACTTACCAAGTTTCACTAAGGTATTTAAAGATATTTATACAATTAAGTGGTAGTAGCTGAATGAAGATACTTGCCATCTCCTCATGAACATGGATGATCTCTAAGAGTTTCATTTCTTTTATGCATAGAATGTGCCTCTAAAAAGGACAGCCAAATTGAACAAACTGAAATAATATTTGGAAAGTGTAAATATTCTAATAATTAAAAAATATGAATGCTTTGTAGAAGGAAATATGATGTGTGTTTAACTCTGGATGCTGTGTTGAGTGCTCTTTTTCTTGTTTTGTTTTGCATTTTGGAAGCATATGTTTATTATTTATTTTTAATTTTTTAGTGATTTGACATTATAATTATATTTCCTCCATTTCTTTCATCCCAAACGTTTTATATAAGCCCCAGCCCCCAATGCTCTTTTTCAAGTTTATAACCTCTTTTCCTTTATTTGTTGTTAAATATATAATATGTATGTACATAAAACCTGTTGAATCTATATAATGACATTTGTATGTATATTTTCAGGGCTGATCATTAGGTATTGGATAACCAACTTGTGTTCTTCCCTGTGGAAGACTACTCTTCTGCTCTCAATATTCATTAGTTGCCCTCGGTTCTCTGTATAGGCTCGAGGCCTCCTGCACTCTGTTCACATTAGCATGTCTACTTATGTTGTCCTTGCTTTGGTTAAGCATGGGCTGCCATTTGGTGAGACTTCATGGATGTAGTTTCTAACATTCATAAAAAAACCACAATCTCATAGCAAACTTTCTGTGGCTCATATGGCGTAACTGGGCCCTTTTCTATAATCATCCCTGGGCCTTAGGAACAGAGATTGTGTGGTAGATATATCAGTTAGGACTGGGCTCCACAGCTCTGATAACTGATTGGTTATGACTTTCTGAAATGTTCTCTGTCTGTTGTAGCCAGAAGTTTTCTTAATGAGAGGTGAAATTTGTGTTATTTATTTTTAAAAGACAATTGCTAGAAATGTGTCATTAGTGTTCAAGTACCCAAATCTTTCTGCATTTTTGAGACAAGTTTCTCTCTATTATGTAGCTCTGACTATATAGTACAGACTGGCCTTGAACTCAAAGAGATCCACCTGCCTCTGGGATTAAATGTGTGCACCACCACACCTAGCCTGAATTCCTTTTTTTTAATGGTCTCATTCCCCAAACTCCCAGATACACATGCAATGTATGAAGCTAAAGTAATAATAATGCTAATAACCACTTCTATACTTTCCATATTACAGCAAAATAGGCTAACTCCAATTTCTATTTGATGACTTAGTATTCAAATTAAATGTATTTTAAGTTAATTTATACTTTTGTCATACTTGCCTCCTGTAATTTGAGGTTTCTCTCCAGCCCACAAATTCTTAAATAACCACTATGAGACTTAATTACAAACTGTTTGACTTGTTAGCTCAGGCTTATTATTAACTAGCTCTTGCGAGTTTTTTCTCTTACAATTTAAATTAATCCATTTTTGTTAGATATATTTTATCATGAGGCTTGTGGATTGCTACCTTGCATCTTGCTTCTCCAGTTACTGTTGGCATCTCCCAGACTCCACCTTCTTTTTCCCTTTATCTTTGTTTGGATTTCCTGCCTGACTCTATTTTGCCTGGCCCTATTCTGCCTGGCTCTACTCTGCTTGGCTGTTGGACAAATCAGCTTCTTTATTAACCAATGGTAATAAAACATATTCACTGCATAGAGAAGGATATCCCAAATCTTCTCCCTTTTTCTTTCTAATTAGAAAGGAAGCTTTTAACTTTAACATTGTAAAATTACATAAAACAGGTATCAAGTGAGAATTATAGTTATAATATTTAGTTTATTTGTATTTGTCAAAATTTAAGAAAATAATCATGTATACTATCTTTAAGAGTCTAAGTGCCTTATCTAATTTATCTTTTATAACTCAGGAAAACTGTAACTATCTAGTACCCAACTCTATCAAAGACCCCAGAGCATATAATATTGCTTAAGTAATCAGGAAGTACATTGTAAGCAACTTCCAAAATTCTAGAAATGACAGAGATATCTGGCTGCTTGGACAGTCACCCAAAGTTCTTCTTTAATGTTGGAGCATCCATTTTCAGGCTATAGTCCTAGGGTATCTGGCAGACTTCTGAGGGAAACAGGACATTTGGAACTGTCCCACTTATATTGGCAATTTGTCATTTACTTCTGTATCCTACAGAATGTCTGACAGACTCTTCAATAAAGCAGGATCCATGAAGGACTGTCCTATCTTGTTTTGGCAAGTACAATAATCATTTTCCTGTGGACCCTGATCATCTGCAAATAGTGTGTAGGTCTATCACACCAATTTATCTGTCTTCATCTTGGCAGGCACAAACCATGTCTATGGGGCCTTCACAGGGATATGGACAGCTTTGGGAAACTGAGCTGGAGCTGAAGCCTGGGCATGACCTGGAACTGAGGTATTTTCTTTGGTTTAAACCTTGTGCTTTGGTTGGCAGATACTTTGACCCTTGGCCATGTAGCTTCTAATCTCCTTCCCAAGCTTGGGGTAAGAAATGAAGGCAAGATGGCTGAGTTTGCAGCTGGGTCCCTTTGACATCTTGAACTTAATTACCTTGGGCTTCACAAGGACCTTGAGGGCCTCTGCACATGCACTCATGGTCTTTACATTATTTGTCTGCATCTTCTTCAGGACTTTCTTGTTGTGTTTCTTGGCAAAATGTAAAAGGGGAAGTGTAGTATCTGATCTCTCTGTCCATGATGTTGGACTATTTGGTAGATAAAGGCAGTGCATCTTGTCTGCCTCCTTGACCTCTTATATAAGGAATGAGGGAGTGTGGTTAAGCTCTTTTGTGTGGTGAAGACAGAGTCAGGCAGTGTGAAGCAGTGTGTGATTCATCCCCGGGTTTTCAATGACTCTGCAACTGGATTTACCATATCCTATATTTGTGAGTATATTTACCCCTTTTATATCTTAATAAATTCTTGATATCTTTTAAACAGTCATACATAGATTTCTCTTTACAGCCTGGTGATATTTTCTTTATTTCCTTTGTAAGGTGACTAAAACAAGAAAATATTTACATTGATATGGAGTTTCCCCTTCATTTTTCTCATATCTTCTCACACTCACTGATGTTTACTTCTCTCACAATGGTTGCATAGCTGACACAGTTTTCTATACCTTTCTCAACCATGATGCCCTTATGAACAGAATTCCTTTCTGTCTTTCAAGATGTCTAATATTACTAGGCTCATAAGGGATACTCAGTAAACAGGGAAAAATGATTCTAGTGCAGTGAATAATTTGGGTTGATTTCATGTTAGGGGTGT
>LOJH01022654.1:0-10554 GCA_001685095.1 Ellobius talpinus
GGAAATTTTTAATAATAATAATGAAAAAAGATACTGAAAAAAATCAACTTTCTGATTTTTCTGTAATGTTCAAATTAACAACATTTTTACAAGACTAGATCACCAAGGATTTCTGCTCAGTTGCTGGGTCTCTATAGACAGTGCAGTCTCTTCTTTCTTTTGGACGATGCTCTGAGGACAGCCCAGGGCCTCACATGTGCCAACCAGGCCTTCCATCAATAAGCTACTCTCTCAGCCCACCAGGGAGTTCTTAATTTTTGCCAAGGAAAAAAACAAAACAAAACCAAAAACACAAATTTAGTTTTGAGAAAGGTTAAAGGAAGAATGGCAGACATATCCGTGTCAAGCTGTATAAATGATCTATGTACTTGACTTCTGTGTTTGCTATGGTTTGATGGGCAGCTCACAAGTCTTGAAGGCAAAGCTCAAGGGGAGCTGCAAACTCATAAGAGAGAAATGCAGAGATGAAGTCAGACCACTACATTACAGAAGAGGCTTATCCTGCTCAGATGTCATGTGAAGTCAAAATACGCTGGCCGAGAACAGTGGCTTCGTGCTAATAGATTTTTTCATCAAGTTAGGGGGAAAAAAAAAGGACTCCACCAAAAGGAAATGCTGTCTTCCCACTTCTCCCTCACATCCAGATGCCCTGGGCACCAAGCGTAGGCTGATGAGCAACAACTGTCCAACACACTATCTTCAAAGAGATCCCTGTTTATAAAAAAGATGCTGAATGTTCCCTTTTTAGCAACAATTAATGCTTTAACATGTCTGTCAAATATGGACTTCAAGTATGAAACGTCCTTTTCTTCTGAGTGCTCCTTTCTGTCCAAAGTGAAAATGAACAACTTTGCTATTATTTTTTTTTATCAAATGTTAACTCTATAAAAGGTTTGTACTCCATATATCAGCCTTGCTTTTTGTATAAAAAGTCAATCATGGGCAAAAATTTAAATCTTCCCCCATTTAATCCAATATAACAGCTGATCACTTACAGTGATATTTGTACAGGGAATCAAAGTAATTGGGGAAGGAAGTCCAAATTTTATTTGCACTTAACAGAACATTTATCATCATGCATTGACCACGCTAATTCCGAATGAACACCAAACAACTGCAAGAGGGAAGAAGTGGCTTTTTTGCTTTAGTTTGCTTCATAGCCAAAAGTAACTTCAAAAATAAAATAAAGCCTGGAGAAAAAAAAGTTTAAGTTCTTTTGGAGACATTTTGAACATGAAGATGTGGCAAATATTAGAATTTTCAAAATCAGCACTGGTTTTTATAAAGTATGTGACACTATAGAACACAATGACGAGTGAAGCCCCACGTGTAGCCCTGGCCCCGTATGTCTATTTTCAATATATACAAGAAAAGTGCAACAAATTGGTAAATAAACAGCCACAAACTCTTTATGCTATTATTTGAGATAAAACAAGGCACTTAAAAATTCTGGAATCCTGTTCTTACTAGGACTTTTTAAAGATACTACATATCAAGGAAACAGAGCACCACTCCTCATCTTGAGTTCAAATTTCTGAGAGTCATAAAAGTATTTAAATACGGTTACTCATATTTTAACAGCTTTTATTAGCTCATGTAAAAAATGCTATAGTATGAAAATACTGATTTCCACACATCAAGAGAAACAGCAGTAGGAAACAGTCTAATGGCTAAAGGGAGGGTATGGAAGCACATGGTCACCCAGGGAGGCATTCAGGCTACGTTTGCTGTCTTTAAAGTGAGATGACTGAGACAAAGTGAACCTAAGTGCCTTCTAACTATTTTGAGGAGGAGCATTATTACTTTACAACTTGAGAATGCAATACTTTTTATATATTTCAGGATGGAAAGCTGACAGCTGGTAGTCAAAACATTAAAAACCACTATTAAGTTATGACCAAGGCACAGCTAACTATCTGTTTTAGGAATGTATTACTTAAGTATGAATGGTCATTTTTTTTAATCAGGGTCTCAATGTGCAGCCCTGGCTGGCCTTTATGTATTTGTCCTTAATCAACAATGTGGTCTCATTGTGTTGTACTCTTATACCCACAGCACTTAAGAAAGCATCATAGCCCCACATTCTGAATCAGAACATAGTGGTTTGTAGTGACTCGGGAATATAAAAAGATATCCCAGTATCTGGCTGATGTCTGGAATACAACTTGATTATCATCTATCTTACAGAGAAGAAAAGTTTGGAGAAACTGAGGTTAACTTTACTTAGTAAAAATAGCAATACTTATAACATCAGTGCTCAAATACAAACCTAGTCTAAAACTTTAAAGAACTAACAATAGAGCTCACTGTTAACTTAGTGAGCAGAAAAAAACAATCAGTAGGAAGAAATATTCAATTATAAGCTTGAGAAATATGACACTGATGGGACAAGGAGCAAACTTTTAAAAAAATTATTTACATTGAATGCTGAGGGGGAAGAAGTCAATGTTCTGAAGAACATGAAGTAAAACAAGTAGGGATATAATGAATTTGAGCACAAGCCTGACAAATTTTTTTGTGATTTTTCTGCCTACATATTTCAATACACCTATTAACTCACATGACATTCTTAAACAAAACATTGGTTTCTCTTGATGCATGTAAATCTTTTCCATAACATGTCTAGATTGCCACCAAATGGTTACATAGTTCACTCTGTATAATTTTCTTTTTGTATGCGCAAAACACAGTTGTCAAGTATTTTGTGAACTAAGAGGAGCCTGAGTTTTGCTGAGTTTGGCTTTTGGTTACAGGATGATGTCAGAATGAGAAGGACCAGTTTTAATTGCAGTTTCTTTACACTCCTGTCTTCTAAATTACATTTAAAATACTCAGTGAACTCTGGCATCAGCTTGGTAGCTGAAAACTCAAGGTATTAAAGTATAAGCATTTAAACATGAGACTGTAAATCCTTTGTCCAAAATATTCTCTATAATAAGACTTTTCAGACTCTGAGAGCCATCCAGAGCAAATAAGTACAAAGATTCACATATACATCTGTCTAGGTGGAACAAAACTACCAAGAAACAATACCTACCCTTACTATGATCGCTATATTCCATTGAATTTTTTAATGTATATTTAAACCCGCTAAACTGATTTAACGACTATTAATGGGTCATGACCTGAAGTTTGAAAAACACTGCTCAGTACACCTCAGAAGGTTTAAAGGGGGTTGAAGGGTCAAAGGGAGTTGATACAGTACTTTGCTTTGCTTTGAACAAAAATATTTTGGATGTGTAATAGATTCCTAAAAAGTCAGATTTTTTGAGACACAAAGGTAATAACCTCAACTTCAGCAGGCTGAATCCTACACTATGTATTCTAGCAACTGGCATGGAAAGGACAGGAAAGCTTCCAAACACAACTGCCCTTACCCTCCACTTCAAAGGCAAGTTAATTACGTTTTTAACTAATGAGATTTCCAAGAGGCACAGTAGGCATTATTAGCAAGAGCACTAAAGAATTAAGCAATATGTAATGTTGAAGACAGCCTCTGGCCTGGAAAGGAGCTCCTGAGAATTACCCTGGGTTCCAACCTCCCAAGAGAATACCACTAATACCCTCCAGATTGGCTGGCCCAGCCCCTAACCACCTCAAGAAAATGTTTACATTAAAGCTAGGTTCAAGTGGAAGGTCAGTGAGAGTTGAGATTGGAAAACTAGCAACGACTCTTTAGCTACGGCATTGTCACAAAAATTATTAACTTTCTAAATCGATAAAAAGTCTTCCTTTCTGGCAATGTTACCACATTTCCTTAAACTATTTATATGAAGGTAAGTTTTATTTGAAAAATGTTTCAGCTGCAAATATAAAAGCTACCAGGGTTAGTCCTACTAGTTTAGAGAATGAAAACAATTAACTGTGATTTTTATCTCTACTCTGACTTTTAAAATGCCAGCTTCAATAAAATAAACAAGACATGGCATTTGTATTGTTCAATGCAGAACTGCTCTTTAAAACTGTTTCTCTGAATTTTATAGAGTAGACACTAGGAGATTATGTTCTATTTTGTTTTATGCTACATAAAAATCAGTACAACTGTATTTAGGATAAGATGGCTAGAAAAACACTTTATCATTTACATTTCAGAACAAATACATACCACGAAAAGCCCAATGTTGTAAGTAATGACTCAAAACACACACGCACAAGAAACAGCCCCCACAACATTTCTCTAGCCAACAAATGAACCAGGCATTTATTTATAATCAAATGTTCTTAAGTGTGGGGGAGACTAGAAACATAAAATATCTTTCTATCTACATAGAAGGAAAACAACCATTAAGTATATACTGTGACCCAGTTCTTGGTAGTAGCCTGCTTGGGTCTCCAGCCATCTGTCCTGTGGCGTCCGCCCTTCAGCAGAGCCTATATGGACTCACTGCCTCCACTTTCTCACAGTCCACTCTTCCTTCCACTGTCTCCCATCGCATGTCCTCCCCAGGTAACTCTGAAATGGCTCTCCTCTTGCTCAGCAATGGCCTTATTACAGCTTGAAACTATTGGTGAATTGGTTTTTGTTCCTTTAGGTTTTTGTCTCCCAACCAAAATGTAGGCAAAAATTAAAGAACGTTGTTTCCTTCACTGAATTATCTATTGTATCAGCAAACAAGTGTATGCACACTGTAGACAGTCAATAAGTGTGCTGCAAGAGTGGATCTAATCAGCTGGTGAGGCTAACTCAGGTACCTTCGAGAACAGCACAGTCTTAGGTTTCTCAAGAAAACCAGATAAATGAATGTGAACCCAATTTATTTGGACAATCACTTCAAAACAATGATATATTAATATAAAAATATGTCTTTAACAGAAGCAAAACAGAAAAGCATCTTGTTGAAAGCAAGTGGCAAACATTCCTAGGTTGCCCTGAGACATGCTTTATGACAACACAAACTTACAAACACAGGCATAAAATCAACTGTCATACTTTTAAACACACATACTTAAAAAGAACCCATTAAGGAAAACACACCCTTAATAAGTTTGACTATCCTGAAAGTCCTATTAAATAGGAAAAAACCCCACACGTGTTTAATGTATTAATTATAAATGAACTAAAAGTGAGATACATGTAGGTATGTGAACCAAATACATTTTTAGAGTTAATTCAGGTCTTATATTCCTAGCATTGAGTTCTTAATGACATAACCAAAGATTTACATATAATATTGAAGAGATTGAAGAGTACAGGTAACAGATACAGGAGGTTAGCTACTTTTTAAAAGTAATTGTTTCTATGGGTATATGCGAATGAAAAACATGGGCAAATAAGCAATATATACATTAATTGCCCGAGGAAGATGAAGTGGAAGGAATATCTAGCTGGATGACAGCAAGTCTCCTGTTTGGTATCAAAGCTTAACTCCTATTTGGTAGCATACAGCCCAAAGACTTGTGGGTTAAGAGTGGAGCCATAGTGAAACAGCTCACAATCTAGTCACTCTTTTTGGCAAAAGAGATATAACAGACAATTTAGACTCCTAATAAGACATGGTGCTAAGACATGATCTGGTAGTAAAGAACTTGGGTTGACACAGTTGTTTGGGAATCTATGAAGTACTCACCCTAAACTCTGCAAAGAATTCACTCTCTGGAATGAATGACAGGGAGGGAAAGAGCAGAGAATTTGTCACAAAAAGCTTACAACAGGCACATGGGTATGGGAGAAGGTCCCTGTCCTAAGTAAATGTCTACTTGCACAAACACAATTCTAACATGTCAATGACTGAACAATAAACTTTAAACTGCCAACTATTAAAGAAATTAACGTTTCATACATGAACGTTCAAGTAGAAAAACAGGTTGTGCACTGTGCACTGGAAAACATGTCAGCAAGATAAGAGAAAAACATATATTCATTACAGATTCAAAAATTAGAGTGAAATTCCAACTTTGGAAACATTAAAAATTAAATTAAAGTCAAATTCTTTCTCATTTTTCCTTTTTGTGTATGTGGTGTTGTGTGTTGTGGAAGCACATGTGACTGTGGATGTACACACCCACATGTGCACACACTGCAGTCAGAGCAGGGTGTACAGTGTCTTCTTTATTACTCTCTCCCATATTATCTTCTCACTGAATAAGAAGGTTGCCATTTTGGCTAGGTAGGCTGGCCAGTAAATGCTTAGATCTCTCTTTCTTTCAATGCCAAGGTTACAGCCATTGCTAGTTTTTTCTTTTTTCTTTTTTCAATAGGTATTGGGCATTTGAAGCCAGTTCTCATGCTTGCAGGCAAGAGCTCCTGCCCAGAGCTGCCCTCAACCCTCATTTATACTGTTGTGTATGACCAATAACCTCCCACATGCCTTGTGCTATGTTCTGAGTACAAGGCTACCTACCAGTGGCAGCCCCAGCCCTACAGTGGCTTGCGTAGCATGGGGTTAGGAACAGTAAGTAAATCTACAGGAGACTCCTCTCCACAGCTTAGATTGCTATGAAATGATCGATTGCTACAGGGAACTCTGGATGCACCCCATTGGCTCACATCATGAATGTGTTGCCACCAACTTGCAGCACTATTCTGAAAACTTCAACGGAGTGTTTGGAAGGGTTGGGTCCTTGAAGATTATGAGATGTAAACCCACACACTCCCTGTGAATGACTTGTAGTCACCAAAATTCCAGATCAAAATAAACCTTTCCTCCTTCAAGTTGCTCTGTCAGATATTTTTGACATAGTGATGAAAATATGTTGTCCATACATCAAAAGAATGAAATAGTCTAAATTACAGAAATGGAACAGACATGTGTGATGTGGAATTCCCCTCTGAATGCTGTGAATATCATTGGTTAATAAAGGAACTGCTTTGGACCTATAGCAGAGCTATAGGGGAACACAGCTAGGCAGGGAAAACTAAACAGAATGCTGGGAGAAAGGAGGAGTTAGAGAGAAGCCATGTAGCCCCACCAGAGACAGACGCCTGTTGGAATCTTGCCTGTAAGCCACAGCCACGTGGTGATACACAGATTACTAGAAATGGGTTAAATTAAGATGTAAGAGTTAGCCAATANTCATTGGTTAATAAAGGAACTGCTTTGGACCTATAGCAGAGCTATAGGGGAACACAGCTAGGCAGGGAAAACTAAACAGAATGCTGGGAGAAAGGAGGAGTTAGAGAGAAGCCATGTAGCCCCACCAGAGACAGACGCCTGTTGGAATCTTGCCTGTAAGCCACAGCCACGTGGTGATACACAGATTACTAGAAATGGGTTAAATTAAGATGTAAGAGTTAGCCAATAAGGAGTGAGAGCTAATGGGCCAAGCAGTGATTTAAATAATACAGTTTCTGTCTGATTATTTAGGGGCTAAGCAGCCAGGGATTAACTAGCAGCCATATTACTACACACTTGCTCCACAAGGAGGTCTGGAAAGTGGAGCACCTGAAGATAAGGACCCAGCCTTTCTCCTCCCTTTCCTACAACTAAATTTTAGCATGAACCCCAGACATGAACTGCAAGTACTCCCAGACACCTTAAGGACACATATAATCAACATCACTGTCAGATCAATCAAAATTAATAACAATTTGAATAGTTCAATATATAAATTTAAAGGAAAATTCACCCCCAAATTACATATTTTAGTCGTCTTCAAATCATCAACTAAACTTGACCTGGAACTACAACTGGCTGGCATGTCACATAAATCTCATTTGAACCATCTCTGTTCTCATCATCACTTCTTTTGTGACATCTGTTTGGCTGGACAACACATTCTGGATTTAATAGTCTTCTCCCCCCTCGTGGTGGCAGCTGACCCCTAAGCTCTGTGCTCTCTAGGCACACACAGCTGGACTTGAGGTCAGACTTACACTCAGATTTGAGATTTTGGGAAGAACACGGATGTTTATTAGGCTACATTAGCAGACAAATGTCTGTCCTTAGAGTGAGGTCAAGATTCATTAGCTGGTTGAAGAGAGAACAGAAGACTGTCCCTGGTACAGGGGATGCCATCTGTGTGCTAGGATAAGAACTACTGGGGAGATGATGGACCACACAGACGCTGCAGTATATAGACTTGAAAGGACAACTTGTAAACTGGGTGGTGAGTTTCCCATCTAAAGACATTTTCTTAAATAAAGCCTAAAATACGATGGCATGAAATATTAGCAACCTTTCAGAGGAAGGACCAGGCCCCTAATTTCTGTATTTCTATCATTTAAAAGACAAAAAAATAGAAAATGCAAAATACTGCCAGGAGAGGGAGCAAACAAAAGCTCAAGCAGTTGCCATGTGATTCGGGTTGGTTCCTTTCTCACACTTCACTGATTCACTGCCATTCATTTCTATTTGTCATGGACTGGATTATGATCCATGTGACTTTAGACAGTAGAGACCCTTTAAAGAGTTAATTGAAGCCACCTGAGGTCATATGGTGAGACTTTGATTCAATGGGAGGCATTTCAGAAAAGGAAAGAGGAGCTACAAATTTCATTTCCTGGGGCTGGGAGATGGTCAGTTAGTAAAGCGCCATGCAAGCATGAGGACATTAGTTTAGCTCTCTAGAACCCATACAAAAACCCTCAACAATGGCATATGCCTGTGACCCTGGCAGCAGTCAGGGACGGTAGACACAAACAGGTGGGTCCCTGGAGCCAGTCTAGCTGAATCCATGAGCTTCATGTCCACTACCCCATCCTTCCTGTGCCAGAGGGTTGGGCTTAGGGCTTTCACACATGCTGAAAAGATGTCCCACTAAGCTGTCCCTTCAGCCTCTGCTTTTCTTTATCTTGCACTACCTCTGAAACTGCTGGCAAATGAAGTAGTCTCTTTAATACTGTGAATACAGCAAAGGCCGAGGAAGCTTTTGGTAGAATCAAGAACTTGGATTTGACAGAAAGAGTGCTTTGTGGGGTAGAGAGAGGTGGACACAGTTCTTTTCATGGGTAGTTTCTTAAGCTGCTCCTAAGCTTATGAGTAGACTACATCCAGGCTAGCAGTTCCCAAACTTCAGCGGGTATAAGAATCAACTACAGAGTTCTTAAAAGTGCAGACCTTGAACATCCAGATCTTCCAAGTGGTTTAGAATGAGGGCTGTGGATGTGAATTCATAAATAAAGTCCAGCTATAGACCAATGGACCTTCCCCACCGGTCCGTACCATTAAACATACTGCAGACAACAGACCTCCAAAGGCCCTGAAGAAGAAAACATAACCCTAGCTATGACTGATGTGTAAAATGTCCAAGTCTCTGGCTGTTACTAAATAAAACAGTTACCATCTAACACAGTAGCTCATTTGTGGTTCTCCCTGTTCCTACCACTCCATCACCAGCAGCAACAGCATGGAAACTGATCAAAAGTGTACATTCTTGAGTCTCATTCCAGACTCACTGACTGAAAAAGCATGGCTGTGCCCAGAAGATTGCGCCGTAGGCGGCCTAAATGATTCACATGCATGCTAGTTTGAGAATAAGAACTCTAGTAGAGACTCAACTGCCCAGAACGACTTCAAACAGAGCAGATCCAAGTTAATCTCTCTTACATATCGGGTTTCCAGGTCAATGTTTGTTGAAGAAAGGTTCCGTGGCTTGAAAAATGTCTTCTGTTAGTTTCTGTGACATTATGTGCTCTGTACCTCTAGCAGTAAGGAGTAACTGGGCTGCTTAGTATCTTAGAACAGGCTTTGTGCATTTTCCCTCAATGGCCACCAATGACCTGTGTTTCTAAGGGGAAAGAGGTGGGCATAGAGAGGAGATGGAAATGGTGCTGACTATGGCAGGAGACATATACAAGAGTAAGGCACTAGCCTAAGACCTTTCCATTTATTAACATCAGGGCTGCCTCATTCAACAGCTACTGTTTAAGTCTGAAGGAAAGTCCAACACTGAAAAAATCAGATTTCAGCTAGGCCTTGGTGAGACGCACCTCTAATCCCAGCACTTAGGAGGCAACAACAGGTAAATCTCTGAATGAGGCCAATCTGATTTACAGATCAAGTTCCAGAAAGAAGAAAAAAGAAACATTTCAATTAATGACTGAATTTTTAGTTTCTATTTTAAAAGTGAAAAACTCGACACCACAGAACATGCACTTCTGCTTGGAAATAAGTGTTCTGAGGCAAGCAGTAGCCACCCATTCCAAACAGGAAAAGGTATCTCTATTCTCAGATTCCCAACACCGAACCCTCTTCATTTCACTCATGACTGGCTCCAGAAGACATCTGGCATTGTGACACTTGCTTTGGAAAAAAAATATACATCTATGGATATACAGGTGGGGATAGTAATGGAGGAGGAAAGCAGCGTGGAATAAACATGGTGAGAATGCAGAACGGAGGTTCTTGCCAACTTCCGCTGCTTATTACAGAACACACTTCACTAGTTCCTATTCTGCAGTCTCTTCTAGTTTCAAGCCAAACTCTCCCTGACTTCAGAGTGACCTTTGCCAAATTCAGATTTGATAATTTTACCCATCATGAAAGGTTTCACATTATCAAAAAGATGCTTCCCAAATTCTAAGACACAGCTCTCCAACTACAAAGAAGCAGCTTGTCTGAGGTCTGTGTGTGTGTGTATGTATGTATGTATGTATGTATGTATGTATGTATGTAT
>LOJH01022655.1:397-19815 GCA_001685095.1 Ellobius talpinus
AATACCTTAATCAAGATCAGAAATACACATACATATAACAAAATTGATCTTAAATTTATACCAATAAACCAAGATCCATACTAATGCAAATTATTCATATCTATATCATTTCCCTCTTTAAATGTAAACAAACATTTATAGACAATATTTGGGAATATGGGCATAGTTTTCTCCATACTGCTTCCTGCTGATTGTTGGGCATAGTAATTTGGGGGGGGCGTTCATGGTGAACTTCAGAGGATCTTGTTCCATCAAACCATACCAGTCTAGAAGCAATTCACAGTTTCTCAGCATCTATGGAAACAAGAGAACCTCTTTTCCAAAGCAACATATCATATACTTAGACCCAAGTTTGGAAGTCATGATACCTTTATAATATACATGCTGATTTAGTTTATCTGCCAAAACAATGAAATGTCTCTCTGTACTTAACTCATTCACAGTCAAAAAATTCAAAGGTAAGACAATAATATACATAATCCAGACTCTCTGTATATACTCCATCTTTATGTGGCTTATTCTTTTTTCACTCCATTTAATCTATGACTATCTGTACTCTGTCTCTTTAAAGACTTTATTTTTAAAACCATTTACTTCCTTTTATGACTCTCTATATTCTTTTTTCTCTCTCCCAAGCTTACTTACATTTATACAACATTGTGACTCATTTAGAGTTCTTTTTCATCTGGATTTGTCTTTATTGCATATCTGTAATTCTTTACTGTCCAGGAGGTCTTTTTAAAATGCTAAGTGCTTCTTAAAACTTAAGCTGCACTATTACTATGGTATATCAGGTACTTTCAGCTTGCCCGCACAGTCCAGCATGGTGGAGTCCCTCACAAAAGCCATACACAAAGACCCATTCTCAGGCACACAACCAGTCCATGTCACCATTAAGCAAGCTGCAGTAGTCTTCTCACAAACCTCACTCAAATGCTCTGTAGCTGGACCTCCTGCCTGAAAGAGTCAGAGTTCATGCTGACAACATAATCCAGAAAGTCAGCATTTCAAAACAACACAGCTTTTTTTTGCTACAGATCAGCCACAGTTCTTTATATTTTCTCATTACATGCCTAGGAGTTGAATCATATCTTAGGGTTAAACAGGGTCAGAGAGAACCTTTTAATGATTTTTTACAAAGACTAACTAAGGCTGTACAAATAGGGGTAACTGACCCTGAAGCTAAACATATAATAATTGAATCTTTGGCCTATGAGAATGCCAACTTAGTATGCAAAAGGATCCTTGGACCTTTAAAGATCAGATCAGTACCCTTGAATGAATGGGTCTTGCATACAATGAATGTTGAGACACTTGACTATAGTACTGAAGCTTGAGTAAGAGAAGCAATTTCCAATGGCAACTCAAAGCAGTTCTTTATTCATTAATCAATAAAGGCAACACATAGACAGTAGGACCTCCCACACCATGGGTCTACTAAGAAAGATGAAGCATTCTAAAGAAAAATGAGGAAAGATTTAGAAATATGCAAATACAGAAACTAAAGATTTTGAGTCTAAAGAAGAAAATCAGATGCACATTTGAACAACATTCACTATAAGATGTAGAAAGCCAGCAAAAAATAAGCCTATGAAATAAATAGGGAACAATGGGAGTCCAGTCTCGAATTTCCACAGTAGGCAAGCCATCTATCACTGAGCTGTCCACAACCTTACTTTTAATTTTCATTTTATGACAAGGTATCATTTGGTTTCTCAGGCTGCCCTTGAATTCACCCTTTAGTCTATGCAGGACTTAAACTTGAGATTCTCCTGATTCGGCTTTCCTATTAGCTGGCACTATAAGCCTATGCCACCAGGCCCAGCACAACCCATCTTTTTATTGGTGATAAGAAAAATAGTTGTAACAAGGAATTAAATGTCCAGCTTAAATATAATTCAAGACCAAAATAAGATAATCTTAAAAGAAGGGAAAAGAGTATCTCCCATCAATGGGCCTGCACTACAGCACTTCCTAAAGGATATACTTTTGAGAAAAGACCAATCCTGGTGGAAAGGCTGAGATGTGAAATAAGAGAGCATGAGGGAAATGTGGAAGAGAAGAATAACTTCCAAAAATTTCACAAATGGGTTAGCTATTCTGACATGTTGATGCCACTGTTGCACCAGTGGGCATGCCTTGCCAAGCTGGTTGCTATTGTTGCTAGCAGTGTTCATAGCTGGATGAAACTGACAAGTACTTTTCTCCTCTAGTAGCATGCGTAAACCTTCCAGCACTGTGAAAGCTGTCCAGTAGAGGGTGAAGCTTTCAGGTCAGTACCCATTTGATGTTTACATATTCCAGTATGTGGTATCTTCAGCAATAGGGTCTTATCATCAAAGTTCTGGAGGGAAACAACAGCAATAGCCTGAAATGTTTCAATGTCTATAGCACCTTACAGACAACTCCTGCCACTGTTTTTTTTTTAATTTGGTATCTAGTAGAGCACTGATACCAGGTTATAAGTTTGTGTATATATATATTTGAGGAAATGTCTACAATGGTAGTTGTCTGTATTTCCTTTTCAAAGGTCCTCATTGTTGTTTATCTGTCCTCATATTCCCTCCTGCAAGATATCCCACCTTTAACCCTAACTTAACTCTTCTGGTTCCATATTTTGCCTTTAGCCATTTGTACCACTGAATTGTCTCTTCCCTCCCTTGACCATCACTGTCATGACCCCTATACTAATTTCCTCACCTGTGTGCTAGTGGTGAGTAAGTTCAATGAGGACAGACCTGGCAGTGCTAACCAGTAGTGTCCAAGACAAGAGTGAGAATTACAAAGGCATTTTTCTACTCTCCTCTCAAAATGCATATTGCTTCCAATATGTCCAACACAAATTTTGTTAAATTTACTTCGGTGGAACCTCTTTGTGTGTTTGATTTTCTCTGTACAAGTTTTTAGATTGTTTACATGGTAATGTATTTTGAGAGATGCATTACTACCCTTATCTTGATGAGCACAGATGAAGATTTTTCTATTTGGTCCAGCGTAAATGTTCATACCATTTGTTGTTGTCTTCCTTTATTTTGTTTTTCTGTTTGTAATACCCTTTACTTCAGTTGCTATGACTTCTTTGTTATTTAAACTTGCTCTTCAAATTTTTAGTCTGTGGATCTCTGCTTTCGTTTGTGTCTTGCTTTTGGTTTTGTGATTACTTCATTCTTTTCTTTCAGAGATATTTATCTTGCAAACATTTCTTTAGTGTTTGCTACACTGATGGTTCCTAGGCAGTGTCTGGTGCTCTGTTGCACTGGGCCTGCTGCTGCATGTGGCTTCTCACATTTTCTCAGTCAATACTGTTTCTGAAAACTTGAAGATGTGGTGAGTTCTGAAATTTTCCTTCATTTTCTTTTCTAGCATAAATAGATGTCTTGACCTCCCTTTAGTTGTGCGTCATGTTCTACTCCACCTGGTAACTGCCAAGGTGGGAGTACCTACAGATGGATTCCTGGGTCCCATTCAGCAAAATCCAATCCCACATTACTTGAGAATTGATAAAATGCTCATATGTTTTTTCTTCAATGGTAGTAACTATATTACACATTCTGAAGAGTTAATCTAATAGATCAACTATAAATAGTTTATGCAACCCCATTTTTAAAATGTACTTATTTGAATAGCTGGTTATTAATATATGTCTGAAGAATTGCATATTTATAAAAATTTTTCTTGACTGTGCAGTTGTGCAGTTATACTTTGTAGAGGCCCATATCACCAAGCATAAGCCAAATAGTGCTTTTTGGGTTAGCTTGTAATTTTACTGAGACAGAAAACATTTGTGAAGGAGACATTGTCATCTAAACCTAGGTAAAAGAAAATAGAAAACGCCCATGTCCAAAAGTAGATCTCTATCAGGGTTCCACTGAAATCTGAGCACTTGAAAGAAGCCAGTTCAAAAGGGGCAAGATGTCACAAAGTAACACACATACAAACATCTATAGCTAGCATTTGTTTTCATCACACATTCTTGCCAGAAACACATGGCAACTAAAATGAAAATCCCATCTCCACTGACAGCACAAGAGGGCTAATTTGCCTGCAAACCTAGAGGTGCTGTATATACAGAGCTTTAATCAGGGGTGCTGTATTTCCAGAGATTAATCAGGGGTGCTGTATATCCAGAGTTTTAAGGTGTTGCATATCCAGAATATTAGGAGTGTTGAGTGTTTTTAAACTGAAACCAAGAAACTTTACATACATGCAATTGTGCTTATCTGTATTACAGAAATGTAATTTTCTGAATATGGCTTCCAGGCAAAAAATGTAGTTTAACCAAATTGAGGTCTAATTAAGTGCTGCTCTTCTGAGAATGGTTATGTATGAATATCCTGAATTTTATGCTTTCTTTAAACATAGTTTTGTATAACAAAAATTAGGAAATATAAAAGTACAAACCTAAAGGGATCCCAAAGGGTTATATATCACTTCTCTTTAACCCCTAGGGAATAATACAACCTACCTGTCATGGGGTTGTCTGTTCTCTGCTAAAGAATGAGAAAGAATGTTAAATTATTCTAAGTAGCTCATTTCAATTACCTCCAGCCATGTCTACCAGGAGACAGGAAAGTATTTTGGGAACAATAAAGCACTATGCAAATGCTAGTTGTTATAATTAGTATTAAGACCTGATCTCTATTCCCAGCAGAGGAAAATGACTAGACTTGTTGCATCTCTTAAAACTCCTGGTGTCTCTGGAAACACTGGCATGTTTTTCTTCAGTCTTCTCTATACACATAAAACTCAAACTTTAATTTTCCAAATTGGCTTTCTCAATCTGATTTCATACTTCCAACAGAAGAGATTAGCATGTCATGGATTTAAACATGGAGGCAGTTCTTTAAAAATGCTAACATTTCTTACATTTTTATTTTGTTAATACTTTAAAAAACAAGAACGTGACACATGCCTGCCTGCAATTCCAGACCTTACAAGGCTAAGGCAGGAGGACTGTCACAAATCAAGGATTTTGTGAGCTACTTGGTGAATGCTGAGTGACTTATAATTAATAAAAGCTCAAAAAAGCAAAACAGCCAGTCACTGGCTCTTAACTTGACCTCAGACCGAAATGGCGATCCTGCTTCCAGGAATGAGATTTGTGACTGAGAGCTGTCTCCTCCCAATTTATAATACTTTCTAGGGCTGGGATTATAGGCAGGCACTACTAGGATTAAAGGCCCAGATTCTATGGCAACTAGTGTGATTACTGGGATTAAAGGTGTAAGTTACCACTGCCTGGTCTGTAAGGCTGACCGGGGGAGGGGGGCTGGTTTACTCTCTGATCTTCAGGCAAGCTTTATTTATTAAAATTCAAATGAAATGCCACTACAGCTGAGCTAGTGAGAGAAGACAATGTCAGGCTCAGTCTCAAAATACAAAGAAAAAGGAAAGGAGAGAGGAGGAACGATGGAGAGAGGGAAAAGGGAGACATATTTTTACAGTGCATAATTCAGAGTATTTTTGAACTACGGAAAAGGTAAAATGTCACAATAAATTCCTGGATCACTGTGTGGTCAATTTAATTTAACAATTATTAGTCTAAATAAAGTGCTTCGGCTATTCCCTAAAAACCTCTTAAAATTTATTTGGGATTATTATTATGAGTTTCTAATTGATCTCTCACTAAAGTATATACATATATACATATTTCATCGAATATATATTATGTGTCTTATGTAATTTATGTTTTATTTATGTGTATTTATTATATTATGTTCTATGAATGGAACATAAATGGAAACAAGCAGTACAGAAATGTTAATAAAATTCTTAAGAAAATATTGACTGCAACTCTTTGGATAAGTACCCAGTAGTGAAACTGCTGAATCACTTAAAATTGTAACCTGTTGCTTTTTGTATATCTGCTTATAAGGATAATTTTCATCTTTTAATATTGTGTTAAGAATATTTACTAAGGAGCTTGCCCTCAGAACAAGACTCTCAGTATGCCTTTCCTACTGGCCAAAGGCCCAAAGCAAACTCTCTGGAGGTCAGTGTTCCTGTGATATACCTGCTTGGTGATTGTCAATTCCCCATTACTCAGTTTCCTCTGCACCTGGGAAGCTACCATTCCATTTTTTGGGTCAACAGACTTAATTATTTTCAAAATTAATGTAAGTGGACTCATGAGATCTTTGTCTTTCTGTTAAATTTCACTCAGCATTGTGTCCATAAGTTACATTCACATTGTCCAAAAGTGAAGAATTTATGTCTTTATTAAGGCTGAATACTATCCCACTGTTTGTACACATATTTTCTGTACCCATTCATCCATAGATAGACATTCAAGTTGTTTCCACATCTTGGCTATTGTGAACTGTGCAGCAATGAACAGAGAAGTGCTAATGTTTTCATTCGTAAGGGAATACTGATTGCAATGCTTTTGGATAAGTACCCAGGGTAGAACTGCTGGATCATAAAGTAGCTCTAAGTATTTTTTTTCAGGAATTTCCATACTGTTTCTAAATAAATTTTGCTCTCAGAATAAGAGAGAAGAGGACCACTTAGTAAGAGGCCTTTGTTCAACCTCAGTAGGTAATGGTTCTTTGCGTGATGAACCAATCACATGTATGCCAACACATCGTAAACTAAGTCTAGTAATGGTCTTATAAAACTTTGCTTTGTAGAAAAAAAATTACAGCTATCCACATTACTTAGTAATTAATATTTTTCTGTTAGAATTATTCCATGTCACATGATTATTTTGAAGAACCGGGTTTATTTGTATGGTGATTGACAATTTACAAATAATTTTACATGAACACACAACAAAAAGTTTACTTAAGCCTTACACGTTGTGAATAGTTTTCCTTTTTATAAAGAGGAAAACTAGGTCTTCCAAGGGCATGTGTTTACTAAATGGATAAGCCAGTGTGTTAATGAGGGTCTTTCAGCTCTGTCTCAGGATATTTCCATTTCAATAAAGTATTTGTACTTTATGACACAAAAGAACTGGGCTTTATATATTTCGCTTATTAAATAACTTAGCATAATCCTCAGATGGCACTTTCACTTGAAAATGCATCAAAAATAGATGCAATAAATATTTTAAGTGAGCGGAGTATTTTGATTATCTTAAGCAGTTTATTTCTTCAGACTGAATTCAGTTGGTTGTTCAATTCTCCCGAGAGAGATATTTATAGATTAAAACCACCTTTTCAGACTGCTGGTTTCTTTCCAAACAAAATTTCTTTTTTCTTTTCTCCCCTCTGGCACTAGTTTCTGCATGTAACAGCACTAATACAAATTATGTTCAAAGCACATACGTCATGGGCAGAAGAATTTTCTTTTCTGCTATAAATTTATCAAACATTTTTCAAAATAGTGAATCCCTGAAAAACGGGGCTGAATTCCAGATAAGATCATCGTAGTTACACTATGATGATATTTTAGTTAAAAGAATCTTCAACTATTCATTGTGAAGTGCGATAACAATTTGTCATGGGTCTGAACTGCAGTCTAATTTTCAGCCCCAGGAAATTCACTTTTTTTCTTCAAAGTTTAGTCTAATTTTTCACTCTAGGAAACACATTGCTAATTAGTGATCAGCTCCTGCCTAGATCTTTTCACTCAGTCCATGACTAAATACACCATTGTTGATAGAGCATCATCATCGAATGGGAGGGAAGTAGGAGGAAAACTAAGGAGCCTCAAGGGAGCAGCAGACAAAACTGAGTGCTCAAGACATTATTCATAATGGCTCCACATGTGTGAAGTCAGTTAGAGGTAGAATATTGATTAGGTAGTGGATGTCATAGATAATGTATTAGAGAAAAGCAATTAAACATTTTTAGGTTTTCATTTTTAAATATCCACAACATTAAGGCAGACTTAAAGATGGGTAAGGAAGTAAATGGTGATGACAAAGAGAAGAATTTGACAATGGAGAAACAGGTATGTATTTATTGAAATTATCAAATATTCTGAAGACATTTATTAAGTGACTAACATCTGCTAGGTACTTTGTCAAGCAAAATGGAAAGAGAGATATAATGACAGAGGGTGAGAAAGACCCACTTTTCTCCCCTAAAGTTCCTCAATTCTAAGGCAGTGAGAAGATATACAGTCTCTGAAGCAACTGAGCACTGATCAAAGGCAGAGAACACTGGGACAGAATCCATGATGACTACATCAAGGCACAATAAATCACCACATCCTTTAATCTAATCAACACAAAACCACTTCAATCAAAGTACACATTGATTAGGATGTTCCCAGGCTTTGAGTATGTTAATAGATATATTTTTAAAACTGTACTAAGAAATAATAACCACATGGATATTTTAAAAATGATATTTCTTGAAAAAAATGAAGTAAATAAATAAGATTCCTTATCTATTAACTGTTTATTAAATGAGAAGAGATCCTGGGAGTTGAAATGTAAGCGAGAATAAGTTCCCACATATGAACACAGGAGATGAGCACATATGAGGTTTGTGCAAGGAGACAGATGAAAGTCCAAGGAAAACACCAAATCAGATATAGGGGAAAGGGGTCATTGCTAGAGAAGCATGTGGAGTATATAAAAGAAAAATTGTCGTTTTCAAGGCTAAGCAACAGAAAAGTGTCCCTAAATACATAACTTTCTGTGCAGACTTTAGGGAAAAATAAATATGAGGTCATTAATAACAAAATATACTTGGTTTAAAAGAGCAGAAAACATGTTTAATGGGAGAATAAGGATATTAGTTCATGTTTTACAAAGCAAGAACTATTTGAACAATATAGAAAATAAATTATTCAGTAAGGTTTCCCATCATAGGAAAGTAACCATTCAGGAAATTTATAAACACACTCCACCTTGAAATGAAAAGGCATGCCTTAGCATGGAAAGATGGATCTCATTTCCTTAGTGTGTGCTGTCTGCAAAATCTGCATGTTCAGAGAGAAAGAAAACAACATAGGATGAAAGTTGTTTCAATCCTTCTCATTTTACTTGTTTAGATAGGAATGTGCCATGCATTTTCCCCACTCCTTTGCCCTCCTCCCCTTCCGATTTCCACCCTACCCCCCTCTTCCCTTCTGCTCCCAATTTTCTCAAGAGAAAGATTTATAAATAGTCAAAAGAAATACTACTTCATGGCCCGTAGATAGGCTCAGAGGTCAAGAGCACTCACTGCTCTTGCAGAGAACTCAGTTCTCAGCACCCACATGGCAGCTCACAACTGCCTAGAGTGTCAGTTCCTGGGGATTAGTGTCTGTCCTCGAAAGAGTACCTCCACATACATAGTACACATAAATTCTTGCAAGCACACACAAACACTAATATAAACCTTATATGCACAGCTTAGTTCCTGGTATGGTTGATGAGCGAATTAGTCAGAAGAAATTCCCAGGCCCCCATTTTAAGTCATTTTAGATGCTTTTCAGCTTATGCCATCTATTTTAATGTCTGTGAGAGACTAGCAGGGGAAATAATTAAACTGTTAAGAATAAACTGTACTCGAGATGTTTCATGAGAGGGGAAAAATCTATTCTCAAAAAAGAAAAAGAATAAACAATTCCAAACTTTTAAAGCTCAAAGTAGTAAATAAATGGAAAAATAAAGAAGTAAATGTCCCAAGGAAAGTTCAAAGTGACTCAACTCTGAGTGTGTTACTGAAGAAGCCACAGAGACAATGATCTGCGGGGCAGAAATTGCTCTACAGTCATGAACTTGGCTAACTTATCAACTCCTGTAACAAGTGTTTACTGAGTATCTACTTCCTTCTCTCCATCCTGGTATCAGCATTCAACTGTGGCACCACAAGTCTAATGTTCATCTTTCTGGAGAATCTGAAGCAAGTATTTAAGAATCACATTTCTCTTCTTGAAATCATAATCAACCTCAGTCAATGCACGTTCTCACTCTTGCCATACTCTGTTCTGGGTAAAAAGGTATTGAATAGAAAACATGTCAGTGTCTGCCCCTATTAGCCTCACTACCAAAGTAGGAGATAATCATGTTCACAGACTTGGTCCAGTGACACATGGCAGGGTAAATCATGAACTTACAGTACTGGGTACCGCTATCATCAATGACAAACTAACAAGGTAACACACATAATTTCTGGAAGCTTCTCCTTGGCTGTTCTACAGAGCCACCCAGATCTAAGGAACAGCAGAAGCACAGTGGGCTATGCTTCCTTGAGCATCACGTGCTTTTTCACTATTAAAAAAAATACCCCACTTAGAAATCAAACGATTTTCATGAACGACATGGACAGTGGCTAAATTCTTGTGCTTTGAAACAGTGAGTTAGGTGATTCCTATCTACAAAGGAATTGTTCAAGCTAAAGTTCTACTATGTTCTAAACACCCTCTGAATGTTCTTTTCAGTATGCCTGCACATGTGTGTGCATGAATGTGCATGGGTGTGCACATTGACTACTAAGTTATTAAAATAAATCTTTGAGGGTTTTCTAACTTTAAATAATAAGTTTCCAGATAACGGCTTGGTAGATTAACATATACACTCTTCTTTAAGAGAAAAATACTCCGTCATGAATATTCTCATGCTTAACAGTACCTGATATGAAAGAAGAGCAGGTAGGACTAGAGGTGTGCTTGTAGCCGTTCAATGGAAGCCTTGCCTTGCTCCAACTTAGCTATTTAACACTGCATACACAGCACACTTTCATAATTATTTTCCACTGTTATTTCTAATTGCTAAATGAGATGTGATTGTATAGTTGTCAGTCACTTTCCAGGACCCTTCAGAAACACTGTTCCCTGTCATTGTGGGAAGCAAGGCTGAGCTCCCACATAGACAGAGGCCCTGGGCTTCTAGGAATGCTCTGTTAGGTGAAAAGCCATGTGTGAACATTGATCAAGAAGATTCTCAGCACCAGCCAAGATGAGGCTCAGAAGGACATGATAAACGACTCGGAGAGGACACAGAGAAATGTGAGAAGGAGGAACTAAAGGCCTGCAGAGGCCAGACTTCTTCAGTGCAATCAGACCAATGTCCTGAAAACCATGCCTCACGGCACCATGGTCTCCAGTCAGGCCTTGGGACTCTGAGGCTGCAGGCTGAGCTATAAGATGTGGTAAACTGTCCAGCAATTTTCATTCGGCATTTCACAAAGTAAAAGTCAGGGAGATGATTTTGTGAGAGCCAATATGCCCCCCCAAAAAAGACATGAACTTTTTAAAAAAAATATATTCATCAATGTTCTGCTTGAAATTAACTAGAAAAGTTTGTGCTGGCAGAGTGCAACTCCTACATTAACAAAACTAAACAGATAGCATGGAGACAGTCTGAATACACACATCCAGGATGCTGAATGCACTGTCTGTTTGTAGCTCACTCCTTTTTATTAAGACCCTCCATGCTTCTGTAAGACTTGGACATGTTCTGCAGTGAGCAGGGTCAGGAGATGGGCCGTGGTGAAGCTCCTGGCTCCACTTTGGTGTTGCCCAGCCCTCCTCACAGCTCATCCCGTAGCACACCAGGTCCTCTGGCCGGGACAGCTCCACTAGTTTAGGGCCACACCATTGCTCCTCTCTGCACACTGACATCCCTTTAAGTCACAATTTTAACTATTATTACTAATATAGTCTTTTTCTAGAAAATAAAAATACACTTATATAGCTACACATTATGCACGTTTATGCTGTATATCTATATTTTTCATATTATGCTTTATTTACATATGATATATTCATTTTGCAATGCATAATCCACTGGTTTGTAAAGAAAACATTGCAATTTTAGGTACTGGAATCCAGGACCAAAGATCTTAACAATGGCAATCACACTGTCATTTTCTTTTTAGAAGGCAAAATTTTCATGTAACTTTACCTTAAGGAGAGCTATTTTCAATGACATTTAGGTTAAAATTAGTGAAAAGTCAGACTTCTATCTTTATCTAATGATGTCTAATGCAGACAAAAGATTATGGCTTTAGCTGATTGTCTTAAGGAAACTTTCTTACATCTGGCCAGTAATTTTTGGAACTCAGGGACCACTTTTCCAATCCTTAACAGAGTAGACTTTTTCCCCACCTAACTGAATTTTAATTTTTACATTAGAACTTTGTAAAATACACTTATGAACAAATTAGCAAAGGTCTAGTTTTTGTTGCCATGAACTATGTGGGGGACAAGTAAAATGTAATTAATTATCTCAGTATATTTCCAAATGCTAAAAGTAGTCTTCCCTGTTGTCAGGGATACTAACATCCTGTTGTCAGGGATACAGGCTTCCTGTTTACAATAATGGTCTTGTCAAAGAAACTGAAGTTCACTGGAATCACCAATTACAGATTAGAACTTCTTTTACAATATCCCACTAAATTGATGTATCCTAAATATTTCACTTTCAATATTCCTTAGTAGCAGTTTTTCTTACAATATGCTTTTTAAATGTCAGTTTAAAATGATTATTATTTTAGAGTATTTTAAAACAAAATACATATTTTTCTTCATTACAGTTCTATTGGAGAAAACATAATTGTTTAATAGTGCAAAATATGTTTGTGGTTTTACACATACTGTGGTCATGGATAAATGCTAAAAAAATCTGTCAGTAAAAAGTCAATTGTATCTATTTTTTTGAATATTCACTATGTGTCAAGCCTTTTTTTAGGTGACTATCATATTAACTAACTTACATGTGGGGATGTATATTTATCTGGCAGCTTTAAAAGAGGCAGCAAGAAGTAACTCCATTCTGAAAATGTCAGAACTAAAATCGCATATTCTATCTGGAGAAAGTGAAGAAAAATCAAGGTATCCTCTAATCCCACTAAGTCAGCGATTGTGATTAACTACATAGGGAACCACCAGAGAGGATCAAGAGGGTTTGAGGAAGGCAAGTCAGGCAGGGCACATGTGGCAGGAAAGTGGGAAGGAGGTTGCTGGGGATGAGAAGATACAAGGGAGGTAGCAAGATGATGAAAAAGTAGAGAAAAGAAACAACAAAAATAAATTTTGTTTGGAAAACAGTATCATAAAGAAGACTAATTCTCTGTAAGCTAGGAAAAATTTAAATGTTCTTTAAAATGCCTTATATAAATACAACTTCTACATTAAATAACTCTAAAATATATTGATTTGGCAATAGCATGGCCACAGCGCCCCTGCCCCCAAAGTCAGATTTTTAAGAACAATACTTCTGAGTGGACCGAGCTGTTGTCTCCCTGGTGACTAGTGATGTATGAAGATCAGTGGAATTCAAAAGAAAGCCTGACTTTCAAAACACATTTTAAGAACATAAAAGGAATAACACATGTTAGATTTTTTTGCAATGAAAAATTTATTTAAAATAATAATGTTTACTAAGAAGCAAAAAGCTGAAAACTGCATGGCCTCCCCCTCACCCCTTTGGTGAGATCCTGAGTGGGCAAGACTGCCAGTATCCACCATCACAACTGTCAACTGTTTCGTGTGTTTAAACCAGGCCCCACACTCCTCTACTGAGACATCCTGCTTTAGGAAATACAAGTTCCCTTTTCAAATTCTTATTTTCAAGGCTTCAAAACCACGAGGCTAAAGAAAGCAGAGTTATGTCTAGGTCATGTGACTGCTGGTGGTGATGAGTCCAGGTGGCTCTGATGTAGGACTCAGCTAATTAAACAATATAAAGTACTTTTACTCACAGCATCACTTTCTACTGTTTGGATTTTTCATTGCCAAATCACCAAAAATAATGGAAAATTCAAGAAATAAACAGTCTGTAGCCTTTAAATCCCATGCTGTTTATAGTAGTATAACAAAGTGGCATTTACCCCCTCTCTAGGTTCCATCTCATCATGAATTAGCCTTTGTTATATATGGATCCATGCTGTGTACGCTACACACTCTTTGGCCATTGAGCAGTCTGCATGGCTATGAGATTCTGACAGTCCTGTGGTGCTTGTATGTACAGTTTATTACTTCCTGTGGCTTCAGGAATTTACTGGGCATCTTGGAATTAATCTTTCATTGAAAGAAGTAGACTATCATATTAAGCTCTACCATCTTATACTATTTTTGTACATTTCATATATTGTAACATAAAACTAATTAACTGAGTTCATGAGTAGCTAAGATTCTTCAGTGTCCTAATGCTTGTATAAAAATAATAGCTCAGATCAATTTGATTTAACAAATTGATTTAACAAATTCTTCAAAAGTTAAAGATAAGGCCAATGAGGGTTTTCCCCCTACTACAGCATTAGAATACAATATGTTTAAAACAGTTTTTGGTCACAGAAAAGCCAACTAGTAAATACCCAGGCACCTTCCCATATACATCTGCATTTTACATTTATGTTCTAAATGTGTTTTTGTACTCGGATCAGACTTAAATCCACATTAATTTACATTAGTGTAAACTGTAGCAATCTAGAGATTTACTCATTTAACAGAACTATTTATTGAACAGCCGGTGTGTGAGGCACTGAAGATGCAAAGATAACAAGAAACAGCTCCTACTTCCTATAGACCATTGTATAATATGGAAGGCAGCCATTCATACATCCAAATTATAATGTACTGTGCTAAGTATGTTAAAATATCTGAAAAAGAATTACAAGAACATAACATTGTTACTGAAGCAAGTATAATGCTTCATACTCCGGGGCTATTCAAATCAGTTTCTGTTTGTGAAAGAAATTCCATCCAGAAGGTAAAGGAGGGCACTACTATGGAAAAGAAATAACCAGAACCTGTCCTGAGACAGGACCAGCCAAAACGACAAAGTTCAGAGTGTCTGGACAGGGACATGTGATGGAATTAGGGTACTGTGTGAATCTGGAGGGTATGACTGGTTCAAACTATAAAGCAGCTTGAATTCTGTCTCCAAGTCAGTGTCCTTTACCATGTTTCCTTTGCATCTTTATTAGCATAAATCCCTCTGTTTATGTGTATTTACCCATTTATAGATGAACATATAGGAAAATTAGAGAAACCCATTAAAGTTCAAGTTTCAAAATACAAGATCAAAGACAAAATCAAATCGTTGTATCATTTTATTTCACTCAGTGGTTCACTCTTCTGTCAACTTTAGGAACTATTCCTTTAGATCGTGTTAGTTTGAAAGAGATGTGCAGATCAGGGGATGCTGCCATCAACTTGGCCTTTCATTTAAGAAACAAATCCAAAAAGAAGTGACAAGGGATTGGTGGAGGAGACCTGTCACAGGGAAATGGGACGAGACGTAAACTTGCAGTACAGCATGGAGCTATGGGTAAACAGGTGGAAAAGCATGGGTACTAAGGATCTACTGCGGTCCTCTCTGTCCACAAGTCGTTGCTACTCTGATAGGCTGGTTTCCTAAGGTCCTATGCATGCTTTTATCCAGACCTTCTTAAGGAAGGGTGAAGAAGTAAAATGGAGGGGGAAATCAGCATATAAAACAAAATTTAAGAGTCCTCCATATCTTCCTAAGCTTTTGAGATGTACTAGAAACAAAACAGCAGTTAATTTGCATAACTGTATTTTTAATTAATTTCTTGAACTAATAGAGAATTTTGATATTCATGATTATTAAACATTAATTTTTTTCTTACAGAAGCTGAGTAGTTTGGTTAAATTCAGTGAAATGTTGGCATGTGATAATTTCTTACCTGAAAGTGAATAAACATTTCATATCTGCAGGTAGGTGCAAAATTGCTATCAACTTCCTTCTTCAGTTACAAAAATTATTAGTGTTCAGTGAAGCCATAACAAAAAATTTTCCTTTGGGCATGTTTTACAAACATGTCTACGTCTCATATTCATGCAACCTCTTGCTTGAGAGCCAGTTGTTTGAAATATGCACATTTATTTAAGATGACAAATACCATGAGAAATAATTCTCTTAATTTTCCTCATATGTTAAAAACCCTGTCTGGTTTTATCTAATCCTAACTTATAATGAAAGTTTTTCTAAGAGGTGGATGCAAAACAATTAATGATTAAATTTAATCTTTCCTTATTTTACCCAACTGCTGAGAGTTATGGGATTCCATTGCATTCTGAATATCATCAAATCAGTCAATAGGTTCTATTGGATTTACTTCATGAAGGACAGTTTTAGCCCAAACTGATAGCTCAAATAATCTCAAAAGAAAATGATTTACTTTTACCATGACAGCTTTTCAATTATATAACAATACAGGAGTATGACTTTCAGCCCCGATTCAGGGCAAATTCACTTCAGTCTATGGAAAGGTGAGATTAAAGCCTGGAGAAGCACAGAGTCATGTGTCTAGGAAAGGATGATCAGTTATTCAGCATCATTGCCCTTAGGACACAAATGCAATGTATCCATTTCATCTTTCCTGTTTCCCTTTCTAAAAGTTCCTATGAGAATTTTCTTTATTGTTTTAGACACTGTTCCATTATATAACTATTTTTGTCATTATTGCCCATACACGAAAAAATTTAAATTCCCAAATAGCTTAGAACAAAGGACTCCTTATATACTCCTTATATATATATATATATAGTACTAAAATTTTCTCATATTTATATTATAATCAATATATCAAATATTAAGTTTAATGAAATAGTGTAATGTATTCGTAGAGTAATATGAAGTACAGAGGAAAAAGGGAATTCCAGAATTTCTGGAGCAACAAAAAAAGTTCCCTGCTTTGTATTTCATGGAGGAAAATTATTTTTATGGTTGATGCATAAAATGTCCTCCAAGGTCTCATGTGTTGAGGACTTTGGTGCCCAGCTGATGGAATCAATGAAAGATGACTGAATCATTAATATGCTAAATTACCAACAGATCATTCTATTGATGAGTGCATAGATAAGTGGAATATCAGAAGCCAGTCATTGATTGTGATTTTGGTGGGTGTAGATTGTATGTATTCTCTTTAGAATTGCTTTTCCATTTATACTTTGCTGTGTTTGTTTAGTTGAAAATATCCCTTGCTTACACGACTTCTAAGATGTCGGTCATACGGGAAAGAAATGTATACCCCAATTAGAACACTACCATGTCATATCTTCATCACACCTAGAATTCACACAGAAGACAAATTTGAACATCTCAAGTTCTGAGGTTGTCTTGAAAAATTACACTGTAGGTATTGTTGTGAAGAAAGCTAAATCACAGCTTGATGTTCATGACTCTTTGTAATTGATAATATCGCTACCCCTTTGTTGAAAAGCCTGCTATGAACCTGGTATGGAATCTTGTGCCACACCTAATTCTTGAAACCAGTTTTCTACTGTGCAATTATTGGATCAGTATTATTGACATGATCACTTCAGGACTGTTAATACTTCTGTGTGTCCATCTAAAAATGAATTTAAGTCTTTACAATAAAGACAGCAGTAATTAAGATGGAACGTCAGATAGTTACTCTGCTTTTTAAGTTCTGAGATTTACAACTGGCAAAATACTTTTTTTTAAAAGTTCCCAACCAAACAATGGTCACATTGTAACCTTGTATCTATTCATAATTTCTCACCACAGTTATGAAAATATAAAAGAAGCCAATGGGGATGTTTCACGTGCTCCAGTGGATGGCCCCATACTCTTCTATACATGGGCAGTACTAACTGTAACTAGTGGATTATCAAAAGAAAGTCATGGAGTTGAAAGTGGGCATGTTATAGGGAATATGGATAGTGTTGGAAGGGGGAAATGTGCTCATATTTCACTGTGTACATGTATGCAAGAATAAATTCTAAAAACCAATCTTTTTGATTTCTATTCACTACTATAAAAACAATGTCATCTGGACATGGCATTATTCTGCACTCAATAACTCAAAGCAGTTCTGGCTGACTGCACAAGAATTGCACAAGATAAAGCCAATAAGTATTCCAACATGGTTGGAAGAGGAGGCACAAAGCTACCCCATCCCAACTGAGTCGCTGTTGGCACTTGATAGATATTATGAGAGAAAAATTTTAACTTCTTTGTTCATGTACTCCAGTGAAACATTCCAATGGGCATAGGCAGTAATAATTAAACTAAGTGGATCATTAAAAAATAAGAAAAAAGACACACATGAAATTACGAAGGGTTATAGGGTAAGATTTGGGAAGACATAGAGGAGGTAATGGTGAGTGAACATGATCAAAATATGCATGCACCAATTTCTCAAAGAATAAAGATATTATAGTCAAAATTTTAAACATTTTAAATTAAAAATATTAATAGTGTATCCTACTCTGTAATGTATAATCATATAAAATGGTAATAAAGACTTCAGGGGCAGCTTTCCTTTATGTTTTGTGTGTGTGCATATGTATATGCAGGTATGTCCCTGTGTATGGAGGTACTTGCATCTGTATGTGCATGTGTGGAACCCAAAGAAGAACATTGCTCTACCACTCTGAACTTTATTTACTTGAGACAGGGTCTCTCACAGAATTAGGATCTCTCCATTTTTAGCCAGGCTGGCTGGCCAGCAGACATCAACTCTCCTCCTACCTCCACTCCCACAGCATTGCCATTACAGGCATGTGTGGCCATCCCCAGATGTTGGTACAGGGGACCTTAATTCAGGTCCTAATGCATGTGCAGAAATCAGCCTTACTTATTGGTCCACCACCCTGACCTATTATACTGAAAACTACAATAATAAAATGTATATATAATATAGCTGAGGGATTTATACTGGGGGGAATGGGTGACCTAAGATTTTCATATACTTTCTAGCTTTGTAAAAGAACAGACTTTTAAGGCTATGTGAGGACTTACATAATTTTCAAATCTTATATATACTTAGCAGATGGGGAGCCTAATCAAAACTATGCTCAAGTATGGAAAAGTTGCATCTATATGTTTTTTATTCAGTCTAGATTCCACACTTAAGGACCCCATTGATTAACTATTTGCTAAAGACTTTGCATAGCCTGGCCTGAATTTTCCCCTCAGTAGGGGCTTCAGCTCTGTTCTTTGTCTTGGAAAATTACTTCTTGTGCTATGCACCTCAACTCACAATTTAGAGAAATGTTTTGCCAACCTGATATTCCTAAGATACTTTTGAATTTTCCTAGAACTCGAGGAGGGACTTTTGAAGGTCTGTGTACTCACTTCTTTGCACATGGACTTTGATACCATGCCAATCAGACCCATGGCCTGCTTTATATGCTAGTGGCCTGGTTGTTCTGGCACTAGTCTCCGAAAAATTATTACTAGGTGTCACCTCATTTTGCAACAAAATGCATGCTGGAGGCTTCCTGATTCATGCTGATTGAATGGGGTTTGTGGAATTTAGTGATCTTCTACTGACTAAGTTAGAATCATAGTTAATTTTGGAATCATAGTCAATTGGGAGCAGATTGCTAGATAAAAA
This sequence comes from Ellobius talpinus, assembly GCA_001685095.1. Lineage (NCBI taxonomy): Eukaryota > Metazoa > Chordata > Mammalia > Rodentia > Cricetidae > Ellobius > Ellobius talpinus. The sequence goes on from LOJH01022655.1 coordinate 19,612, forward strand.
TGCACTGGATTCAAGTCTGAAAATTAATATTAAAAGTGTATGATCAAGAGTTTTCTCTGTGTGGTGATGTGGAAAGTCCTTCTGTTATGTGTTGCAAAAGAAAAACAAACAAACAAAACAACCAAAAAAGCTTCTTTGGCCTGTAATAGAACAGAATAGAGCTAAGTGGGAAAACTAAACTGAATGCTGGGAGAAAGTAGGTGG
>LOJH01022657.1:4024-18072 GCA_001685095.1 Ellobius talpinus
TCTATCTATCTATCTATCTATCTATCTATCTATCTATCTATCAATCATTTATTTTGGTATATCCTGTGTAATAGAGATCAGTTTTAAGCCTCTTTTCTCTACTGCACACCCTCCCACAGCCCTGATCTTCCGACCCAGATTCCCCATTGTAGATGTTTATCTGGGGACAGTCCCATCCTCTCGAAGTTTTATGGCTTTCTGATTTCTGTTAATTTTTTCCTGGTTGTCAGTCTCTGAGGCCCCATCTGGATTTAAGATAATCTCATAGCATAATGGATGTTACATTGTTAGCTGCTGCTGGCTTCCTGTGTTGGAGCTGGCAGAGAACACAGCTTTGTGACTACGCCCTTCCTGAGGTGCTCTGCTGCCACGAGGCCATCCCTAGGGGAACTGAGGTACCACAGCTATAGGGAGGGAGGGTCACAGATGACATCCATTTCATCTGCTTGCACTTTGACAACCAAACACCGAGGACTGCAGGGTTTGGGAACCAACATTTTCTGAGAGAACAGCTCCATCATCAGGAATGCGGTCCAGAGGTAAAGTAGGAAGGTTCAAATTCAGAGAACTGGATTCTCTCTTCAGCACTCTGTAAGACCAGAAAGCCATTCATTCCGCATGCCCTCCCTTTCTTAGTGCTGAAACACTGCACTAACCCTTCTTACCAATTTTATAGAATTCATGCCACATGACATTAGCTAGTATGAACTAAGAACGAAGGTAGCCACTTTGATGAGCTAAAAGCAAAAATGTATCTAGCAAGTACTCAGGTGACTAAAAGGAACAGACAGGTTCTGTTATGTTTATTAGATTACCTAGGAGAGGATGCATTTGCAAATTAAGATAGCATATAGAGACAACGTAAGGGGCTGGGCAGGTCTCTGCCTAAGGACAGGTGCACCAGCATCATGGACTATGAAGAGTCAACACTTGCTTTGAAACCAAGAAGAGGGGTTTCATTCGCAGACCTGGGTTTCTGGAATCATCCTATCATCCACCAGAAAAAAGGATTTGAGATGTTGAACAAAAAGTACAAAGCAAACAGAAATTATTTGTTGGACCATGAGCCCTAATAGAAAGTGTGTGATACACATACATGTATACTAAATAATCTTTAATAAGGTCCCAGACCATGAATATTCCTTCTGCGAAATACTTTACACTACTAGTGAAAATTTTTTATGCTATCAGAAAACACTTGTATTTTTATTCAAAATGTGCCTTGGTACCAACCTTTTGAAAATTATATAATTCTCCCTGGACATATTTTCCGTAAGAGGGAGACCCCCAGGGTAAGGGACTTGAAGGTAGGAAACAGATCTTGACAAATCCTTGACACCCCCAGTGAAACATTCAGAAAACTGCTGTGGATCCTGACACTCCTCTTGTCTTGGTTTTTCGGGAGAAAGTCTACAGGTCTTTTGTGATTAGAGAATGGGTGTTTTAGGTTCAGGGATGATGTGCCCACTTATGAACTCTGAGTATGTGCTGTTCAATGTCATTCCTCATCAGAACCATAATTTACTGTGTCATGGTAAATTCAAGGTAGCTCTTCCTGATTGAAGATCTTCAGAGAAAAAGTGTAACTAGTGATGGCTTTGTTCTCAATCTATGAGTGATAAACAGGTAAGTCACGTCATTCAAAAAGTTTGAAATCTAATCTACACTTGTGTATATATCTTTAACTTGTGTATATACTTTTAAGTCACTGTTGGTGGTCCTTTCGTTGTTGTATTTTGAGACAAGGCTTTTTTGTATGTAACAGCCCTGGCTGTCCTGGAACTTATTCTATAGACCAGGCTGGCCTCAAACTCACAGAGATCTGCCTGTCTCTGTCTCCAGACAGCTGAGATTAAATGCAGGGCCACCATGGCCTGGCTAGGTGGTTCGTTTTTAAAGAATAATACCATATATAACAGTAACAGAACGGGGAAGGGCTGAACATCTGCAGTGTGTCACATGCCCCGAGATGCTCTAGGAAGAGCAGAATACACGGTCTGCGCCTTGCGCACTCCATTACTGTCTGTTTCTCTGAATTAGAGCAGTATGACTGATTGAGGGGAGACATGCAATGCTATTTAACTGTAAATTTGTTGCAGAGCCTATTGAACAAGAAGTCAAACTAAGTTATGATTGAACAACAGAAATAAATAGCTATAAGTATAATGGAAACACAAAAATGAAAATAAAGCAGACTATTATTTTTTTCTGACATTAATTGTATAATAATACCTATATTTAATGCTGAGACTCAATTTTGAGTGTCGAGCCAGAAAAACAATTGATATAAAATATCTGAACCATCAGTGACTATTTCTCATTGCTGTCAGTATTTTTCTAACAAGAACCTTTGGAAATCAACTCTGATGCTGAAAACAAGCCCATTTGAAGATTCTATCTCAAGGATCAAGATAAAACTCAAGATGAATCAAAACTGAATCAAGACATGGCTTGAATGTAAGCAGATGGTTTAGAATTAATCAATGGTATTGATAAATGAGAATAGGGAATGTTTCAGAGGTATTCTGTTAAGACTTATCTAAGGGTGGGGATAAAGGAGGGAGTGGGCATATACATCTTTGTCACTGTGCAGAGAGAGAGATCTGGATGGCTCAACAGCCTTTTGTTCTATACATGGCAGGTAAGTATATCTCTACTATGGGGTGTTCCTGAGCCCATGGAGGATGACAGTAGCTTGTCCATTTACCACCCACTCTCATTGCCTGAACCATGACTTTAAAATGGCTTTCCAAACACTGGAGAAGAAGAAAATGTATAGAGAAAAATGTGCATTCAGTCAAAAAGTCAAGTACCTAGTTATGCTTAGCAATTAACTATTGTAGTTACACAATACAATGCAAGTTAAATTATTGTAAATTAACTATTTATTTACACAAATAAATTACATGACACAATGTGCACTTATTTCCTCTGAGACTTTTTCTTTTCCCTGCACCCTCCCCTAGTCCATGCTCAAATCAGGAGACATGGACAAAATAAACTTCCTCACTGTGTAAGTTGAGATGATCACAGGTTTACAAGGGAAGAGAGAAAGGAAGAGAAATAACAAGAAGAAAGGTCCTGGTGATATGGCTCGGTGGGTAGGAACTTGCTTCTCCTGCAGAGGATCCAGGTTCAATTCCCTGCATCCACATGGCAGCTTACAATTGCCTGTAACTCTAGTTTCAGGATCTGATGTCATCTTCTGACCTTCAGGAGCTCCAAGTACACATATTGCATACATATGTACACACATACATACATGTATGCATACATACAAATATACATACTGGCACTCACACATACACATAAGCAAAAATAAATGAATTATTTAAAAAGAAAGAATATTGAAGGCAAATAAGACATATTTAAAAGGGATATTTATAACAAATACCACCAAAAGAAAAAAACTAAAGATGATACTGTACAGAGAAAAGTGGGGTACACAGGAACCATGAATAAAACTGCCCCATAAACATCACAACAGCTGAAACTGGACATGGTGGCTCGTGCCTGAAATTTCAGCATTCAGAGGCCCGAGCTATATGATCAGTTCCAAACTAGCCAAAGCTACACAGAGACCCCATTTGAAAGAAACAAAAAGAAACAAACAAACAAAAAACCCTTAAGTGATAGTGATATGTCTAGAATCCAGACTATTTCATTTTCTCCTCCAAATATATCGTTGAACTTGAAACGATATGAAATAGTAGCTTCTAGTTGTCACAAATCTGGTGTATGGCAGAGCTGGATAAAGACCTGTGCAGATGGGAAGCCATATCCCTGGTCTCGCCCAGTGTACTGTATACCCCCCGCCCAGGGCACTGTAGAGCATTGGACAAATGAACATGTTTGTTGGCTGCTGGTAGAAAGATTCTGTAGTATATTATAGTAAGAAGAAGTAAAGTTGGACTTCTGCATCATTCAACTAACTAGAATGGAAACAGACTGAAGATCAAAACATGAGAGGGAAGTTATTGGGTTGCCCAGATGGCTCAGTGTGTCAAAGGACTTGGACAGCAAGTGTGAATATCTGAGTTGGGTACCTAAGCCCCGTAGTAAAAGGAGGACTGACTTCTAAAAGTTGTTCTCTGATCATGTGTCTTGGCACATGCACGCACACATGCACACTGTCTTAGTACACACATAAGCATGGCTGCTGCAGAATGAAGCATCTTGTTCTATAAGGCATACCACTGGCAGACTTGATAATACTGCATGCAAACTGATGAGGAAAAGGGGAAAAACCCAAAGAATAAGAAGTCCAAGAAGAAATGTATAAAGCAAACAAATAATAAACACAACAAGAATTTCTAAGAGTTATAATAAGCCCATAGGAATACACAAAACACTGGTAATGGGAGAAATTCATCTAAAAGTAAAGGTTGATCTGCAATTAGAACAATGAAGATTGGAAAGGCGAGTGATATTGGTGAAGACCTTGGGAGCAGAAAATGCTTAGGTTAAAAATGTATTTCTGGATATAATCTGGCAGCATCAAAATACTAAAATAAAATAAGTTAAAAATTTATTTATTCTATAGCCCCCATGGTTCTAAGCCCGGGAAAGCCCTTCATGTCCTTTACAAGGTTTCTTAATGCCATTGTGTAAGGAAGTCTAGAACCTAATTAGGTGCCCCTCATTTGGGGGTATAGGAATAAAATACAATAGATGCATACTATAAAGTAAAATTAATGGAACAAATAAGATTGGCATGGAAGTTTATAGAACTGGCATTAAAATCAATGCTGAATCACAGGACAATGAAATGATGTCATCCTGATGATCCTAATTTGAAACATCATAATTCAATGCTATTTCTATGAACTAAGTATGTCTGTCCAGAGCTTTGTGAGAGAGTGCTTGGTTAATATACAAGGCCTTGAGTTTGCTCCTTGGTCCCACAAAAATGTTATATGAAACAACTTTAATTATGGATATATCTAAAATATATTAAGTAGATATGGAGCAGAAAAGAATTAGGAGTGTGGATTAGAAGAGGCCATTAAACAGAAGGGTTTTCTGTAAATAAATGACAATAGACCTGTGAATAAGGAGTATTTCCATACTCAATGCAAAGACAAAACACCAAAATGAATCAGGTGGTCTATTACAACGGATATGTGTCACTGAGGATCCAGCCACCCAGAGAGCATGCACACCATTTTTCTAACATGCTACATGTTATAATGTGAAGATAACATGTACTGGTATTTAGACAGATTGTTTTCTAAAGTTGTACTCTCCTAAAAGCAGAAAGGTGAACTGCTAACCTTAGCCATTTAACCATTCATAAACTGGAGGCACTGATGAGAGGAAGCTATTCATTCTTAACCAACAGGGCAAAGTTAGTGATGTCAGCATAGGGAGAAAGCTCAATTCCAAATCCCTATAGTCAGGGACAGAAAGCCTGTGTACAGCCATTCCCAAACATCTCAAACCTAATCATCTTCTTCACCACTCTCCCCACAGTTCTCCAAAGGACCAGGTAGGTCTGAGATTTTAAAGTCTACAGGCCAAACTCCCCATGATTTGTGAGACAAATTTCTGAAATCTCAGGAGAAAAAATAATATGGCCCCAAGATGAGAGTCTATGCAAATAATAGAAAAGAAAGAAACGTAAGAGAGAAAGGGAGAGAGAAGACATTGAACAGTAAAATGTAGACAATAGGAGTGCGGGTTACATAGATGAGCTAGGCCGTGCCCTGGGAAGGTAAAGAATGGCATGGGGCTGATAAACCAGGGATGGTTTGAAAGATGATCAGCGCATAATCCAAACCCAACACAAGGCCTGGATAAAACCAGAAGTTTCAGGAGATGCTAAATCTGATAAAATCTGATCTAAACTCAGGCTTGAGAAAAAATGCAGAAGGGAATAAAAGGGATTGTTAAGGTCTGTTTAGAGTGAACAGGAGGCATGATTTGCACCCCTGTGGGGCAGATATGACAGTATTAACAGATGACAGGAGAGACAATGGTAGCCATTAGTAACCCCATTTCCCCCTATCTTTCCTATCCATGAGAATGATCTTCCAACTAAGCACCGAACAACAGATTAGGATGGAACCAAAGCCCCAGAGAGGTGGTAAAACTGAAGGGATCATCCAGTTGCTTTATATGAGTTCACAGCTCTGCACCTAAATGAATCTTAGCCCATCTCACTGAAGGAACTGCAGAGCTGTGGTAAGTGCACGGTGTGAGAGGTGACAGGAAGATAGGACCCAGACCGAAGCCACACTTTAAAAGAAGCAAGGTGAGGAGACAGAACAGGGAATTCAAGTTGATGGGCAAATAATGAATAGTTTATAGAAATTAAGCGGGGGATAACTAAGAATAGAAAAGTCACTAAGGAGGGAAAAAGATGAAGACTTGAAAGACTGGCCATGTTGGGTCAGAATGTAAAGACCTTTCTTTATCTTTCTCGGGCTGCCTTGGTGAGTCTGTAATTTAGTTATGAGAGGGCACACAGACGTGTAGTTGTTTAGGTCTCTCCAAAGCCAGTCTTTTCTATGGCTTCCTTATTGACTTGGGGCTTTCTTATACCTTTGACAAATAAAAGGCACAAAGCCCTCCCTCTTTCCAACAGCTCCTGGAGCTGCCATGTTCTCCTTCCTTGTGACATTAGAGCCTTTAGCACTCACTATTACAAACTGCCATTTACTTTGTTAGGAAACTCTTATGTACTCTTTTATTTTCACAGCTAAAGAATTCCTCGTAAACTTTAGAATCTTCTGCTTCATACACCTCTATTTTCTATTACTGAGAAGACTCTTTCTCTTCTCTGGCGTCTTAGACTGTGTTATAATAATCTTTGGGTTTCCTTCACTTAGGCAAATTCAGCTACCTTCTTTAGCACACACCTGGGTCCATGTCAACCCTTCATCTTCTTAACTCTTCCCCCTCCCTCCTCTCTTTTCTTTTGGCTTTTCTTCCATTTTTTCTTTCTTTTATTTTATTCCGTATTCTTCTTTTACTTGCCCTTAAAACATCTTGTGAAGATGTGTGTGTGTATGTATGTGTGTGTTTTCACATGTAGGAGACTCCAGGAGCACACATGTCACACGTGTGGAGGTCAGTGGACAGCCTTGGGTATCATCGTTGCTTTCTAGTGAGACAAGGTCTCTCATTTTTTAACATGCCAGGCTACCTGGCTCCAGAGGCCCTGGTGAGTCTCCTGCTTCTGTTTTCCAGCCTCACACAGGTGTATGCTGGGACTGCAGGCAGATGTGCTTCCGTATCTTGCTTTTACGTGAATTCTGGGGATTTGAATTCAGAATGTCAAGCTGGCATGGCAAGTGCTTTTTGCCCATTGAAAGATCCTTTTGCCCCCTTCCTTTTTCTAGACAGGGTTTCACTATGTAGACAATCCTCCTGCCTCCTCACTATGTAGGCAATCCTCCTGCCTCCCCTACTTCCGTGGTGGATACAGGCATGTGTCACCATGTTTGGTCATCTCTTTGTTTCTTAATGTTTATAAGCCAGGCTATAATTTATTTTCTAAATAAATTCAACTCAAGAAGTTTCTAGGCAGTTTATTCTGTGCCCAGAACCCAATCCAGAGCATGTAAGATATATTCCTGTCCTCGGGTGTCTCACCATCACCCGCGAACATGAACACATGCATCTGAGAGCCCTCGGGAACTGCTTGCACACCATGATTAAGTACTAAAATGTGGCCTTCACTCCTCCTCCCTCCCAGAACCTTGTGTTTCATGGGTACTCAATACTTTTCTTTGTTTAATTAATAAGTGAGTGAATAACCATCTGTCGGTCCAAATGCAGAATTCTCCAAGTCTGGAATAGAAGGGTCATAGTGGACCAGTGATAGAAAGCAGCCATATAGTTTTTACTTAGAGAAGATACAATATTTACAGTTTGAGCCTGGGGAAGAGAAACTACCTCCTCAGGTGTCTTGTTTACCCTTAGTGGAAGGATGTCCTTTTGTATACACTCAGCAGATCTTCTCAATGAGGGACCTAGGTCAACTAATAAAAATGTTTCCCTATGATTGTCTTATGAAACAACATAAAATGTATAAAACACAAATGTTTGTAAGTTTGAAATTCTATACTTTATTATTTTTTATTTTGGTCAAGCTATCTTTAAATATAAATGAGGCATAACGTGAAGTTTGATTTTTTTAAAAAAAGAATATTTATAAGGGGCCAGACAGGAAAGTGACTCCTAGGCACTGGGCAAGAATGGATACTCATGGCTTGCCCAGAGCCCCCACTTGACATCACATTCTAGCCCGGATTTCTGGCAAGTATATAAACGGCTTAGAAGGCAAACACCACATGCTCACACATCGAGCTCTAGGGTGGCTTAGGATCACCCAGCCACACTCATTTTGACGCTGTTGGAGAGTAGTTGCCTTACTGTTGAAGCAGCATCACCTTCCACAGCTCACTCAAAAAATCTTAACCTTTGGTCCATGATTACTTGTTGATAGATGCAGAGCAATCATGCCAGCCCGATTTCTGCTTCCTTTCCACTTGTTACTAGGTCTGCACTTTGACACACTTGCTCTCACAGACAATATGGTGTGCATCATAGTCCACACTTTCTTGTTCAATACTTGGGAAAAAAGAGGATAAAAGTCCACATTAATTAGAAAAGAAAATCTGGGAAGATCTCAGGCTCTTACTCAAAAATGGTGACATCATTTGTGGAGCCAATAAAAAAATGGAAATATAGGGTGTGTTGTTCAAAATTATAAGATTCTAGAGGTAGCAAAAGCAGAAATTAACCAAGGGTAGAGTTCTTCTGTATGCCCCATGAGTCATGTCACTCACCAGCCCTGCTTTTAAGAACTGTAGGAAACTCCTGACTGGTTCATGGCTGAGACACATTAGGCAGAAAAGGGAGAATCTCCCCTGGCATTCCAGAAAGGGCCTGTGTTGCTACAGGATGGCTCTTCTTCCTCAGACACTGACCAAGCTTTGACCTCTCTCTCCATAGCTACATCCTTATCATCTGCACCTCTCTCTCTCTCTCTCTCTCTCTCTCTCTCTCTCTCTCATTCAAAGGTTCTCTCCCCGCCTTTCCAGTGGTTTGTGTCCCTTCTCCAAAGTTACAGCCAGGCCATTCCAGGACAAGCTACATCTAACACATATTCATTGCCCAGTGATGGTATTTTTTTGGGGGGGATGGGAAATCTTTGTTGTCTATGGGATGTGCTCTTTTTGGACATCATTTCCTTTTACAGCACCAGAAGACAGCTTGCTAGAGAAAGAAACTTCATCAAGAAATAAATTCTAGCTGGGTAGCACTCGGGAGGCAGAGGCAGGCAGATCTTTGTGAGTTTGAGGACAACCTGGTTTACAAAGCAAGTTCCAGGACAGCCAGGGCTGCTACACGGAGAAACCATGTCTTGAAAAATCAAAAATCAATCAATCAATAAATACATAGATACATAAAATAATAATAAGTACTAGAGGACTGGACCACCTTAGAACCTTAGCTTCATGGTCTGTTAAACAAGAACTCTATTTTCCTTCATAGCCTTGAGATAACATTGAAAGTAAGATAGTGTTTATGAAAATGCTAAAGTTCTTTATGCACACAAGATTTTATTTCTTTAATTTCTGTTTCTGAAATACTAGCAAGCTATGAGAAGCTATTGATTTGGAGTTAAAAGAACACTGAACTATAAGTCAATCATTTGGTTCTAATTCCGGCTGTGCAATGTTAGGTAAATGACCACATCTCTGGTAGGCCCTAGTCTTACCCATGAAGCCAAAGTTTTCCATCATATCACTTAACAATTCTAAAATTATTTCATTTTATTCAGCTTACTTCTTTGACAAAATGAGTCTCTGCTCTGCATCAAATAACAACCTTGTGTTCTTGACTTACAAAGGCCATTTCTTTGAGAAATTTATTGGATAGGTATAATATTCTATAATGCGTGCTTCCTGTTAGTGGAAAGAAGGCCTGATCGCTACACACCAAGCTCAAAACAGGAGGTGGAGATGCCAAGTAGAAAGAATACGACAGTGTGCTATGAGAACTTATTCCACAAGACTCCTCATAGATTATGAGAACAGAACAGTGGGCAACGTGCCCAGTGTAGGACCAGGGCTGGGGATATCTTCCAGGAAGGCTTTCTGAGTAAACTGTAACAAATCTTGTGTTTTTCCAGGACCTCATATATATTTCTTGCTTTGTATTTCTTCTTCTAGTGCTTTTAATTTCTCTCCCTTATAGTCAATTTGTGGAACACATCACTGCCAAGTGGTGGCACAGGCTGGACAGAGTAAGGAATCAAAGACATCTGCAGGTAAATCCCCAGAGGATGCTGGTCCAGCCAAATCCCATTAGATTATTTAGAGAAAGGCCCATCACGTCAAGAGTTTAGCAGGGTCTGTTCTGATTCTTGCCTCAATATATTTTGGGAGACTTTTGAAAAATAGAAGGATGAAAAGCTGATTTCCTCCTCTGTATTTTATAACCAGTGGTGTGCTTGTGTGTGGGGTTACTCTTTTCTGCCAGTACTTTTGAGTTCTATGATGAAATGTGCACTGGTTTTCATGAAAGCAATGAAAACCGACACATCAGCAGCCACAGGAATTAGCCAGAGGCTGAAAAGGAAAGGAGCTAGCTCATGGCTACAAAGTTAGGAGCAAGCTGGGGGCGTGAAGAATGAAGGCTGAGTAAAACCCTAGGCTACAGAGAATTGGAGCTGTGCGTTCCTTGAGACTTTACATCACAAGAGCCTGGCATGCACTTGGGACCGTAACAGTGGCTAAATACTGCCCGTGTGTCTGACCTCACAGAGCCACTCTTGTGTCCCTGTGAAATAGTTGTGAAGGTGCTGCTGAGGCAAACCAAAGCAGACATTCTGTTTACCTACAGGTTCCCACCAACCCCTCATACCTAGATAACTAAATAAAAAGTTACTTCATCCTGTGGCTGGCACGGATCTCTCCTAGAACTGTGAAGTTAATTACCTTAAAAACTGAGTCCTTCAGGTTTACCAGCTACCATATGAAACCAATTTACAAGCCTCCCTAGAATCCAGGACATGAAAAACCACAAAAATCTGAAATAAATATCCATCCACAAAAGACAATCTATAACTGTGCAGCACAAAGCAAAGGTCTCCTATTTCTTATTTTTTCCCTTCACACATGGTTTAAATATATACTCCTCCTCCACTTGATGTAAGATTCTGTTATCATTATGAGGGAAACCTATAATATGCCGTCCCTACAAAAGTATCAAGCTCAATTACACAGCCGTCTTTATGTACATTTGAGATACCAGGCTCTCATGGATATCTATGTAATGAGAGTAAATCAGGCAGATGCCATCAGCTGCAGGACCATTCATTTCTGCATCCTTTACATCTATTTCAGTCTTATGAAAGAGCCCCGCGACTCTGTAAAGAATGGTGTTCTTTTAAACAGTTGGATTTGGTTGTGTTACCTCAGCAATAGATGCGCACCTGGGAGGCAGCAGCTTGACAGGAAGACTTTGGGATGCTATATAAACAAACACAGCAGCAGAAGCCATCCTGCCCCTAGAGGGAAAGCTCTGGTCTCTGGAAATGACTATGTTCTTTTGTTTCTGCCCCACATTTCACGTAATTTAATGAACTTGGGCGAGGCCAGCAAACCAGCTTCCTCTTTGAGCAACCCTAAGTTCTAAATTAGAATTCAGACCAAATAAAGAAGCAGAATGTGTCACTGGAAGTGGAATCTCCCGCCTGCCCCCAATCCCGCATTGCTCCTGGGCTGGACTTCCTATAGTGCAGTACGTAGTAGCTACTGCACACAGAATCTCAGAACTCCCTTCTGGGGAGCCTTCATATTTGGTCAGCTGTGCTCTTGAGTCTTTGTTTTTCGTTGGACTGTATAAGTTAATGCTTGTTAATTGTACATATTAATGAATGCAAGATGCTATTTCCATCCATTCCTACAGCATGCATCGGTCAGGCCCCACCTGGCTTCTTCCATTTCCACCCCCACCACACTAGAGCCTTCCTCGTTCTCTGAAATCACCATCACATTTTCAGTTGCTTCTTTGCTGTCATTTCCAGATGGGAGATATGGGTTCGCATTTCTTGAAACTTCCAAGTTTTTTGTTGTAGCTTTCTCCTTTCTGTCTCCCTGCAGTCCCAGCTTCACAGGCACTAAACCCCAGGCAGAAATGGTAAAGCTGCCAGTACTTAGTCTGCAGACATTCTTTCCCTTTCCCAGGTTTCTGAGCATGCCCATTTCTCCCCAAAGGACAAGGTCTGATTTTAAATTATCTACACGGATGAACAAGAAAACAAGACAAATAACGAATACCATTAGTCCAGGGGTTGGAGGCATCCAAACCATGGCTGCATAGATACATTACTTTCCAGTCATAAATGGGGGTGGAAAGCAAAGCGAGAGAACAACAGGATTTAATAATCATTCTCTCGGCAGCGGTCACCATGTCAACACTGTATTTTGAAATATCCCAGGATATAGTAACCATTTGCAATACAAACAAAACAGAAGCATTTCTTTCAGTTTGTAGAGAAAACTCAGAAGATGGAATCAAGACTTCAAAGCCTGGGAAAGTTGCTCTTAACATGAATTTTTATAAATCATAAACTTTTAAAATGATACTAAGTGACAATGGAGCAAAACACTTAATTTTTGGCATGCACAACTGTGTCAATAAATAATGTAAAGTAGAGAAAGGTCAAGAGTAAAGTTTTCTAAATTATAGAAAGGAATCATTGCAGAGATAAAACAAACATGGGCAGGATGTAGCCTTTCACCTAAGGTCAGGGATTTTTACTCTTAGAAATACTAAAAACAAATTGTAAAAAATTCACAAGTATTTATTTTAGCTTTTAAATATCATATTCTATGTATATAGGTGTTTTGCTTGTATGTATGTCTATGTGCCATGTGCATGCCTGGTGCCCGTGGAGGCCAGATAAGGGCATTGAATCCCCTGGGACTGGTGTTATCGACAACTGTGAGCTTTCACATGAGTGCTGGGAAATAAAGCTGGCTCCCCTAGAGGAGCAGCCAGTGTTCTGGACTGATCAACCATTTCCCTAGCTCCTTAAACAAGTGTTTTAGGGAAAAATCTTGAGACCATTTTCTTTTCAATACTGTTAGGGTTACAAAAAAAAATAAAAAGAAAAACAAAAAAGGTTTAGAGAAGACCACTTGTGATTTTACCTTAGGCTATCAAGGTGCCATTGTAAAAAGCATGATTAAAGGTTATAAAAAGACAATAAAGGCAAAGAAAATAGCATTTTCGGAAATGCTCATAAGCATCATGGTGGAGGGGAACCTCGAACAAAAATAGCAGCACTTTGGAAAGAGGGAGTTATATTTTGAACAAGATTATACTCTCATAAAGCCAATATTATTTCAGTGCAATCAAGTGCATCACTAATGTGCAAAATCTAACTTTATGAGATGCAGCAAAGCCGAGGAGAGCGTTGCCTTTGAGTGATTACCCTGAAAGTCTAATCAAAGACATTCTCTCACATTATCAAACACAGATGTGCAAACCAAGGAGATGGTTTCTTATTGAAAAAGATTGGCAATAAGATTGAGTACCCTGAATTGAATTCATCTCCTCATCATACCAAATTCTATATATACCTGGGAGGCCTTCAAAGTCAACACTTACAGAATAATGCTCAACACATGTTGCCTGTGATGTGCTTTTAACCCACATCCAAATATGCATAAGCAAATCCAGAATCCCAGGTCTTTCTTATGTAACAGTGGCTGCAAGGCCTACCGAGCTAACCAAAGAAACTGCCAGTTGTGGGAATAGAGTGAAGGAGCCAACAGACTGGAGACATTATGTCAGTCAGAACCCATTGCTGCTTGGTGTTGGCCTGGGTACTCTTGGCGTGGGTACATTTTGTGCTTCTAGTTTGAAAAAGTAAATTCAAACAGGTTGCACTCCATCAAGCGACACAATCAAATGACATCCCATGGGACACAATGGCACTATTCTCTTATCTTCCTTAAAAAAAAGGAAGGCAGGAAGGAAGGAAGGAAGGAAGGAAGGAAGAAAGAAAGAAAGAAAGAAAGAAA
>LOJH01022658.1:0-14337 GCA_001685095.1 Ellobius talpinus
TTATTAACCAATGAAAGTAACACATAGACAGATGACCCTCCTCCATCAGAGAGTAGAGACTCAAACCTTGTGCAAAGTCACAGGCAATATATGATATGAGAGACAAAACAAAAAAAAGGCCAGCCGGGTAGCAGTGGCACACACCTTTAATTCTAGCACTCAGGAAGCAGAGACACATAGATCACTGTGAGCTTGAGGCCAGCCTGGTCTACAAAGTGAGTTTAAAGATAACCAGAACTGTTACACTGAGAAACCTGTCTGTGGGTGTGTACATGAACATGTGTGCACAGGCAGGTAATGGCCCAAAGTCACTATCAGGTGTCCTTCCGCAGTCACTCTCTACCTTTACTCTTTGTTTGTTTGTTTGAGACAGGGTATCTCTACCTGGCTGTCCTGGATTCACTTTATAGACCAGGCTGGCTTCAGACTCACAGAGATCTGCCTGCCTCTGCCTCCAGAGTGCTGGGATTAAAGGTCTGCGCCACCGCACCTGGTTTCACCTTTACTCTTTGAGACAGGGTCTCTCATTGAACCTGCAGCTTATTGGTTTGGCTAAGTTGGTCAGTCAATGAGCTTCAGGGATCTCTTTGTCCCTGCCCCTTACCCCCAAGGCTAGGGCGTAAAGGCCTGTTTCTTTGTCCCCAGCTTTTTATGTGGATTCTGAAGATCTGAACTCAGTCCCTTTTACCTATATGGCAGATACTCTATCAACTAAGCTGTCTCCCAGCCCCCTTTTCCCTGTGTGTGTGTGCCCATGCGTGTGTGTGCATGTGTGTGTGTGGTACTTTATTGTTGTTTGGTTGGATTTGATGGATTCTTTTTTTCATGTGTTCCATTTGTGTGTTGTGCCTGCTTGTACACATCTTCACATATGTGGGTACAGATGCGTGTAAGCAGGTGCACATGTGCCATGTACTTGTGAAGGCCAGAGGTTGACAGCAGCTGTCTTCTGAAATCTCTCTCCGCCTTATTTGTTGAGACAGAGTCTCTTACTTGAACTCAGAACTCATCAATTAGCCTAGAGCAGCTCACTAGCTTGCCCCAGGGATCCTGTCTCCACATCCTTGAGCGCTGGGATCCTGGTGTTCTGTCATGACGACCTGTCAGTGATGGAGGTCCAAGCCTGGTCCCCATATCTGCACAGCAAGCTCTTTTCCAATGGAGACATCGTGTCAACCTCTTGGGTTTGATTTTGAAACAAGGTCTCACCAAACACCCGGGCTAGCCTCAACTTGCTCTTCTCCTGAATTCTTCTCTCCAGTATTGGGTTCACAGAGCCTGCAACACCACATGCAGCCTGAGGAGCTTGTTTCATAGACTAGAACCCTGTGGCTCAGGGAGACAAAGTGACTTCAAACTAAGTGGTGGCTGAATGACAGCAGCTTTCTGGGTGTGGGTCACTACGGGGAGAAGAGGCTGGAGAGCGCCGGCACAACCGGAGGAGTCAAGAGCATGGAAAATGTCTCTTTCAGCCAATTTTCCTGAGGAGCCCTGGCTGAGGCTCAGTCTGGGAATGGAAAGTGTGCAGGGAGGAGGTGCAGCCGTGTCCAGTGTCCATCCGGAGAGACTGTTTGCAGAGTCCTGCTATGAAAGACAAGGGGTGGGACTGGCCAGCTTGCAGGGGGTAGGGCAGATCCTGGAGGCTACAGATCCATGCTCCTTGCTTCCTCCTTGAGTTCCTGGGCCCTGTCATTTCATGCAATTCCCGCTTGATTCTCAAACTATCAGCCATTCTTGGAACAGAGGCTAGCAAACCCGGGGGGGGGACCAGAGAGACAGATGTGCTTACACTGGCATCTGTACCAAGGCTGGCCTTGAGAAGCACCAGCTATGTCAGATGCAGCCTGATCTCTCTGACATCAGGAAGTGCAGTGCCCGTACACTCCACCACAGCAGACCACAAGCAGGGCTGTTGTTAACCCGGTGCTCAGATGCAAGCGTGTGATCATACTATGGGCTGGGGATGTGGCTAAGTTGGTAGGGTCCTGGGTTCAATTCCTAGAACCACATAAACTGGGTGTGGTGACATACACCTGTGCTGGGGAGGCTAAAGCAGAAGGATCGTAAGTTAGAGGCCCGCCGTGACTATTATATAATTAGAGGCTATCCAAAAGAAAATTTATATGTAGTCCTGATAATTATTAATGGCTCCATATAGAGTACCTAGTACCACTCCCCTGAAACACAACGAACACTCCAGACTCTTTGAAAGCACCCTACAGGCCTCCTCACAGCCACCAACAGGGCAATACCTGATACATCAGTGCCGTCGAGCAGTAAGGACCATCAGTAATGCTCCTTAGGACAGTTGTTGACACCTGTTACTTTTGAAACAACGCTTTGGATTCCAACTTGTTTCCCAATTAATGGCAACCTTAATTTAAAACCAAAGAGACCTTGTACAGTCTTTGAATTATCCCAATAGAGAAACTAAAGCACAGACAAAAGCAGAAATTTATCCCGTTACGCAGACTGTCAGCCTATGCACAGGTGGAAGTACTCTAGGTCTCTGGTGTCTGATGCCACCATTGAACATCACCGTATGTGCCACACACACACACACACACACACACACACACACACACACACTGAATTTTAGCAGTTGGTGGCAGGAGGAGGAGGAAGGGAGGAAGAATCTGTCTCAAGGCAGAACTGATAGCCAGTCACTTGTCTCTTGTACCTGGTAGCCATAGTCATGGCAACAGTCTCCTTGGTTGTTATAGCGCAGAGATAGTTGCCAGGGTAACCACCACCCAGGATGGCAACTTCCTGGAATGCAAAATCCTCAAACTAAACCCAGAAGCAAATCAGCACTGTAGTACCGACCTAGAGTCAGTTGGTGGTAAAGTCAGGCTTCCTACATCCTCAAGCCCAGGCTCTCACAGCTGCCTGACCTTCTGAGACTAACACACCCTCCCCACCCAGTTGTTGGCCTGCCTGGTGCTTCCCACATTCCTCAGGCCCCTAGTCAGGCAGGATCTCCTTCCCACGGCATCTCGGCATCTCGCCCTTGGCTGCTGGTCAGCCAGTTCATCCTCCTGGGAACGGGCTGACGTGAGCTCATCAGAGGACTCATCACAGGAGTTTTCAACATGAGCTGGGGCTCCCTGAAGACCAAGAGGCCTTCAATTCCCCTTGCCCTCAAAAGGGGACAGCTTCCAATGCTAGAACTCCAAGTGCTCAGAACCAGGAAGCTATTCGGGGTGGTCAGGCCCCATATACTGTAGTCTGTGCCTGGCAGAACCTCTGGATGGTTATGGGAAGAACTGCGTGCTGGAAGGCCAAAGGCTGAGAGCTTACCCTTCTCTGAACCTGATCTCTTGTTTGGCTTTTACCAAGTCCCTTCTCTCTGGTACTCAATCTCCCCACCAGAAAGCTAGAGGAGAGGACCACAGAGGACTGGGTGCAACCTCACCCACATCAGTACTATTAAACAAGAACTGGCAGTGGTTTAAAGAGCTGACCTGCCATCCTGGGCTCCTTTAGAATGATGAAACTACACCTAGTGTCCGGTGTATGCCGGTAATCTCAGCACTGAGGATGCAGAAGGATCATGAGTTTAAGGCCAGCCTGGGCTACATAGCAAGCTCCTATCTTTAAAATTAAAATTAGTAAGTAAATGGGACTGGAGAGATAACTCAGCCATTATGAGCACGTACTGCTCTTTCAGAGGACCTGAGTTTGTTTCCTAGTACCAACATCACACAGCTTACCTGTAACTCTAGCTCTAGGAGGTCCAATACCCTCCTCTGGCTTTTACAGGCACCTGCATATACATGATGCGAAAGAATACATGTGGGCACACATAGACAGGTTAATAAAAAATCTTGCCAGGCATAGTGGCACACCCATCTGATCCCAGACCTCTTGAGGCAGAGACAAGGGATCTTTGTGGCTTTGAGGCCAGCCTGGTCCATATATTGAGTTCCAGGACAACCAGGCCTACATAAATAGATTCTGCCTCAAAAATAAACAACAGGAAAAAATTAGTGCTCCTGTGTAAAACTAGAGAGAAGACTTAGCAGTTAAGAGCACTGTCTGCTCTTCCAGAAGACCCAGGTTCTGTTCCCAGGGCCCACATGATGGATCGCAGCTATCTGTAACTCCAGGCTTATGTCCAGTCCCAGGACACATGATACCCTCTTCTGACATCCACAGGCACCAGGCACACATGTGATGCACATACATATTTGCAGGCAAAATACTCATATACATAAAATAAAATCAATCTTTAAAATAATATTAAA
Organism: Ellobius talpinus; assembly: GCA_001685095.1. Lineage (NCBI taxonomy): Eukaryota > Metazoa > Chordata > Mammalia > Rodentia > Cricetidae > Ellobius > Ellobius talpinus. The sequence continues at coordinate 4,248 of LOJH01022658.1, forward strand.
TATTTTAAAAAAATAAGTAAAATTTTAAAGCCCATGGGTGATGATGCGGTGAGATGGCTAAATATCTAAAGGTCCTCACCATGTAGGTATAGACACCTATGTTCAGTCTAGAACCCATGTACATTAGCCAAGGTTCTCTAGAGGACCAGCATTTACAGAATGAATGTATATATAGAAAGAAAATCTTGCCAGGTGGTGATGGCGCACACCTTTAATCCCAGCACTCAGGAGGCAGAGGCAGGTAGATCTCTAAGTTTGAGGCCAGCCTTGTCTACAGAGCAAGTTCCAGTACAGCCAAGTGAATCCAACAATGATTGTCTACCAATAAAGGTCAAACAGTCCAGTAGTTACTCGGTCCACAAAGCTGGATATCTCCCATGGTCTTCAGTATATGCCAGAATCCTGAAGAAGTAAGTTTTAATGCCAATGAAGGAATGAACTTGCAAACGAGAGCGGCTGGCAGAAGGTGGGGACGAGATTAAAGGTGGCTCTTACCACCTCAAAAGGTCTGGATTAAAAATGGGCCTTCCCACCTCAAATGCTTTAATTAAGAAAAAAATCTCTCACATGTGTACCCAGCCACTTGGGTTACAATTAATTCCAGATGTAGGCAGGTTGGCAACTAAGAGTAGGCATCACCACACACAGAAAACAACTCTATAGAGTTTTCCTGTGGCCTCCACAGATGCACCATGATATACATGACCCACATACACAAATAAATGAATAAATAAATAAATTTAATTAACTAGGGAACCTGTGTGTTGCAAACTTAAAGTCTGGAGATAAGAGAGACCAGGCTACAGGGAGCAGCCAGAAGTTACATAAAAGGATCAATTACCAGTCCAAAAGATGAGGACATTGTCCTGTGAACCTCAGAGACTCACCGAAAGACTCTTACCACCTCTTACCTGTGTGATTCCGTACCCTGAAACACAGCCATGTAGCATGAGGAGTGGGAGGTGGGATACAGAGACCACAGTACACTCCTGGAAATTCATCATTCATCATTTTATTTAATAATTATTTGGGGATGGAGAGATATTTCAGGGGTTAAGAACAGGGGGTGTTCTTGCAGAGGACCTGCATTCAGTTCCCAGCACCCACACAGGCATTCACAACCAACGTAACTCCAGGTCTAGGGAATTTGATGCCCCTCGTCTGATCTCCTCGGACACCTGGCATGAACACGGTGCACATACATCCATGCAGGCAAACACATAAAATCAAATAAATATTTTTAAACAAACAAATGTCACAAAAACAAACTATTAGTCACAGCCCAAAAGGCTGAGCCAAGATTGCTAGGTCTTTCAAAAGCTCAAGAGAAGTTAAATGTTCACATTTGTACCCTGATCCTGCTGGACAACAAAACAACTCCTGAAGGCGATGGTGAGACAGAGAAAACCATCTTGCAGACATACAGGATCTCCAAAGGGTTTCTCACGGCATATCAGGCATGATGGGAGAGGAATTAGGAAGCTGTTGAAATACTCCAGGAGAGATTGTGTGGCTTGGGTTTGCCAGCAGCATTGGACTTGATCCGGTCCAGATTTCTCTGGCTAGATTCAGCCTAGAGTCAAAGGCTGAACCTCAGTTTTAGAGCTGGCCTGTGGTGGCTCCATAGCCAAGTGTGGCCTTCCCTAGGGGGTCTATGTTGCAAATAGCCTCCCCTAGGGGGATAGGGGGCAAATCTATTCACTGGCCTAGACTGCCCTCTGCTGGCAGGAGATGGCACTAAACAAAGGGAAGCTGCCTCCAAGAACAGAAGGATTTCCCACCTCAGTCTTACCTAGTTCATTGTCCAATACATCACTTTAGTAGCCCAGAGCCCAGCCAGGTGTGATGGCATGCACCTCAATTCCAACACTCAAGAGGCTGAAGCAAAAGGGTCAAGGGTTCAGGGCTAGCTGGAGCTACATAGCAAGACCCTGGAGACAGGGAGAGTCTGCCAACGCATTTAATTCTCCCTGACACCTCCTTAGGGAACTCTTTTCATTCCATTTTTTCTTTATACTTTTTAAAAAGATTTATTTATTTTATTTTATGTATATAAATGCTCTGCCTACATGTATGTATGTGTCCAACATGGATGGCCAGTACCCAAAGAAGCCAGAAGTCAGATTTCTAGAACTGGAGTTGAAGAAGGTTGTGACCTTCCATTTGAGTGCCAGAAATTGAACCCAGGTCCCCTGCAAGAGCAGCCAGTACCCTACTGCTGAGCCATCTCTCCAGCTCCAACATTATTTTTTATTTACATGTATGCGTGTGTGCCGGCATGAGTTTATGTGTATCACATGTGTGAAGTGACTGCAGATACCAGAAAGGACATCAGAAAACCTAGAACTAGAGTTACAGGCAGCTGTGAGCCCCCATGTGAGTGCTCAGCACCAACCCTGCATAAGCAGTAATGCTCTTAACTGTTGAGCCATCTCTCATCCTACTTTCTAAGTAGAATTCTAACAGGAAATGTCACCTACATCTTTTTTTCCAGCCCGTATCTTGTGTTCATTCTGTTTTATTCTGGACCTGCCACCACAGCTTGCTTTCTTTCATTTATTCGTTCACTTTTACTCTGGCCCTGGCCAATGCATTTCCTACTGGGCAGAACACACATAGTCCCCTCTCATTCCAAAATCCCTTCTCTGTGCTAGCTCCTCACACCACTCAGTGCTGGAGAGAGGCAGCTCTGTGATGCTCAGGCGCCTCCCACCAGGGCACTGGAGGTGTGGGGGAAGCTGCAAGAAAACCACGATCAGGATGTCACGGAAAGGCGTCTTCCCACACACACACCCCCCCCACACCCACACACACACACCCCCACACACACACACCAGGAATGCCCCTCTCTCGGTGGAGTTCCTGCCTCAGGGCATCTCACTGGTTCCTCTCTGCTCCAGCACCCTGGTCTTTTCTGCCCCTCTGTTTCCTTTTTCCTACAAATTTCTGTTGCCATTTCAGCCCTGCAAGACAAAGCCCTCAGGGTCTCCCCTCCCCACAGCAAGTTACCAAGGAATCATCCCATACACACTTTCCTCCCTAGGAAAAACACCAGTGCCAGGAGAACGTTTCCAACCTGCTGTGTGTGAGGCTAACAGTCTATGACTCACACTGTCATTCTGAGGCAGGATAGAAAGATGGGATTAAAAAAAATTAAAGGAAAATAGTCCGTCACTCCAGAGGCTGGTGATGCCTCTCACCAGCAGAGAAGTAAGAGTTCTCAAGCAATTGACATTTCTGAGAAGGCTGGCTGTAGGATCCAGTCATGACAAGCTCAATAGAGGCAGGAGTCTCAGTAGTTTACCCTAAGGTAATACTTGGGTCCAAGAAAGACCACAAACTGAGATGAGACTACCCAGGAACAGACCATCCAAAGGAAATTCCTAATGTTCCAACTATTGTAGATAGGCTAATTTGCCAGTTCACACCCATTGTTTTAGGACACCCCTAGACAAGTGTCAGCCAATCAGGGGTCCTAAACCTTAGAAATCTCTCACCCCAACCTTTGCTATTATAAAAACCCCACTCCAACAGAGCGCGGGGCTCTCCAATCACACTAATGCATTGGAAACATGGAGAGTCCAAGTCTGAACTTGATAAGAATAAAGGCTCTTTGCTTTTACATTTGCTACCCCATCTCCTAGTTGGTTTTGGGGAGACTCCATGATATGGGCATAACACTGGCAACATACAGACAACATACCTTTTATAGAGAGATGTTTCAAATAAAAATGTTAAAATAAAGAGCACATCGTCAGTCCCAGCACTCAGAAGTTCAAGGCAGGAAAACCTCTATGAGTTCAAGGCCATCCTGGTCGCGGAGAGTTCCAGGCTGTCCAGGGCTGCATAGTGAGACTGTCTCAAAACAAAAATAAAAATTTTTTAAGTGAAAATAGCAATGTGCCATGCTTAAGGCCTAAGTGTGTCTGACCAAGTGTGGTCTTTCTCTTTTCCGAGCTACAGCCTGACAAGTAGGACTCTGAACTCCACTCTCAGTCAGAGGCGTGCTTTACCTCCTTTGCAGACTTTACTATTTGTGGTTTTGAGGCAAGATAGAAAGGCTGTGAAGGGGCCATGGAGGAGCAAAGAGCCACATCCCTCATCCTGCACTCTCGTTTGCCCTTTTTGCCAAGTCAAGAGACTCCAGGCACCACCAAGAAAGCCAAAATAACTGGCAGAGACAATACTTTCCTAATGTCTCCCGAAAGACAGACATCTTGAACAAAATGTCAAAGACAATGGACAAGCTGCTTTACAAAGAGTAAGGATTCCCCCATTCCTAAATCTAAGCAACAGACCTGGTTCACCCACCCTAAAACTTGGTTTACTAAAGGAAATCCTTTAACCTTGGACCCTTATTGCAAATTAATAGGACTTAACAGCCTCTGGGTCACCTACACACCCACAGTAAAAACAGCTATGAGCTCCTTTTTCATACTTCAGTAAGTTTTATCTTACCTTTCTGCTCAGAATCTATACTATCTGTAATGATCTGTTCTGTCTCTTTAAGAGACAAGCCATGCCCACTCCCTCCCCCCTAACCCCCTGAGACAGGCTGATCTTCAGCATCCAGCCTGAGTTCCCTCCCTTTTCCATCTCCCTCTCTAAGAGGCAGCTTCTGCCTCTCCCCCACTTCTCCCTATACTCCCTTCTGACTCTCCCTTCTCTCTCTCCCTCTCTCTCTCTTCTCCTCTCTCTTCTCTCTTCTCTCCTCTCTTCTCTCTCTCCCCTCTCTCTCTCTCTCTCTCCTCTTCTCCCCTTCTCCCTTCCCTCTCCATAACCCACTGAATAAATATCCAACCTCACTCTGCATGGCGTGCTTATCTATGTCTCCGTCTCTTGCCGCCGCAAGTCTCCCTGCCCTGGACCAGCCACTGCTTGGGGACCTGCAGCCATCCTTGCCTGGGACTGGCTGTTCTCAGGGCCCGCTGCCTGCTGCCACATGGCCCGCTGCCACTGCTTGGGGACCTGCACCGTTTCTGCTGCCTGCCACCACCAGGGATCTGCAGCAGTTTTATTAATCCATTACACTATCCCCTCCTTTAATAAACTTCAACTAGGTCTAAGGCTGGCTTGTTCTGAAATTCGTTTCTGCAGTGAGTGTGGCCAAGCATCTGCTTTACCTGAGTTGCCGGTTCTGAAAAGAACTCCTCAGGCTGCCACCAGGGGCGCCACAGAGCTGGGTCTCCGTACCTACCCCTGCTAAGATCATTTGCCACCTTAGCTGCTTGGAATCCTATCCAGTGCATCTCAGAAACTACCCTATGAGCTCATTGACCAAGAAGATTAACCTTTATTCAAAATGTATTTCATTATTTAATGTTTCACATGTGGTAGGGCTGTGTGCATGTGAGGGCAGGTGTCGGGGAGGCCAGAAGAGGGCATCAGATCCCACGTAGCTAAGTGACGGGTGGTTTAGAGCTACCCAGTCTTGGTGCTGACACATCTCTCCAGATGCTAAGAAAATGAGTTTTTTTAAAAGGTCCCTTGGAGATCTTTTGAGCAATGCAACTTCAGAAGCCACGGAAACCATGTATATAGCTACAGCCGAGACATTAAGAATGGCTGTCTCTAGAAGCCATTAACCATACCTGGTGTTATATCTCTCTCTTAACTCCCATACTTAAATCTATGTTAAAAATCTCTCTTAATAAACTCAAACTCTGCTTCCTATAGACTCGTGTAGACAAATGTTTCTTTTGGGCCCTCCAGCTCACAAAAAAATTATGGGGACTTATTATTAATTATAAAAGCTTAGTCAATAGTTTAGGCTTGTCTCTAACTAGCTCTTATAATTTAAATTAACCCATTTTTATTCATCTATGTGTTACCACATGACTCATGGCTTTATCTCTCCTCCTGCATGTCTGTTTCCTCTGGTCTGCTGGAGATTCCTGGTGTCTCTGCCTTTCTTCTTCCCAGTTTTCTCTCTGCCTCAAAAATCCTGCCTAACTATTGGCCATTCAGCTTTTTCAATTAAGCCAATCACAGTGACATACCTTCACATAGTATGAAAATATATTCTACATTTCCCCCTTTTTGTCTAAATAAAAAGGAATGGTTTCAACTCTAACATAAAAAACTATAAATAATAATAATAGTTATCAGGTAAGAATTAAATTTACAATGTCCAGTCCATTTAATTTGGCATGTTTGGAGGAAATATTTTATTATTTATTTTATCTTGATGAGTCTGAACCTCTGTACCCTCTATCATAACTAAGGAAAACTGTAACTATAACTACCTAATCTTCAACTCCAGGAAAGACCCCCAGAAGGACATAATATTCCCCAAGTAAATAGGAGTATAGAGAAAGCCACTTCTAAACCTATAGAAACAACAGAGACATTTGGTTGCCTGAACATTCACCCAAGGTTCCTTTGCAATGTTGGGACATCCAATCCTTGGCCTACAGGCCTAGAATATCTGGCAGACTCATCTATAAAGCAGGAATTTTTGAAGGACTGTCCTACCTTGTCTTGGTAAAGTTTGACAGTCTTTTTTCTTTGTGTCCTGCTTGTCTAGTTATGACAGCGTACTGTCAGCAATCAAGACAAGAACAGTTTATTGTCCAAATGGCTAGCCTTTGCCACAAAAGAAGCAAACTACATATGAAGGTTCTTTGATGCCCATCATCCTTTTTTGAAGTAGATTGGTACTGCAAGGAGCAGGCATATCTCATTGTTATAAAAAGCCTTATGTTATTAAAATATTAAAATGCCATATTCTGTAGGTCTGTGAAGTGTTTGAAGACCACCTGTCTACCTAAAATATATCTGTTTGACTTTGAAAACATACCTAACATGACTACAGATTTGTTTATTATAAGTAACTAACTACTAATCTACATTTTTATTATCCTAAGTAATTTGTAATAATAAATTCCAAGGACTATAAATTTATATTACATTGTTAAATGAGCTGCAAAGGTATAATACAACAAACAGGAGTAGAAATGCATGTACCATATGTTCTAAGAAAAATAACGTTAAATTTGTATCAATATGCAAAATACCTTAAACAAGAAATAGAAACATAATACAGTATAACAAAAGTAAACTTAAATTTGTATCAATATACAAAAATTCATACTAAATGTAAAATATTTAAGAGTAGTAGTTGCTTTTTTAGTTTAAAAGTAGATTCAATAATCTACCCTTTTATTCTATCATTTCTATACACTCAACCTGAAATGCTTTTCTGTAGCAAATCAAGAATCCCAGCAAAAGAATGTCTGAAGCTGATGCTGGTGGCCACATGGGGCTGTCTCTGGCTGCTATCCCACCACACTAACAATTCCAGCCTCTTATGTTTGACCTGAAATGGCCAAGGTCCTCCCCAACCTCAGACCCAGCCCTCAAATCACAAGGTCTGACATTTGTAGCCCACAGATTTGCAGTGAAGGAGAATAAATACAGTAAGCAGATAAGAGCAGACAAGAGCTGCAGGTGAATGATGGCATCGTGGACACCCTGGCCCCTGAGAGCTCCTGAGGCCCAACTCCAGCCCTGCCTGTTCTGAGCAAGGGTTTGATTCTTCACTTCCTCTTAAGAATTTAAATGTAGAGAAGTCACATAGCTGTCACCACAGACAGACATGCTTGAACCTTGCCAATACAAGTTTCCAAAAATAATACTGAAAAGAAAAAGCCCAAGGTTAGAAAGAAGAAAAGGAATACTGCTTTAAGAGGCTCTGTTGAAAACGTTTGTTCTGATGAAGCCTTATCAAAGGAAAACATGGTTGTCTCTGAGACAGAAGGTTTACTGGAAGAACTGGAGGAAAGGCTGCAGCCAGTGCAAGAGCCCACAGCAAGAGCCGATGAACCAGGAGAACAGCTTTCTCAGTGCTGCCTGGATGCTCCCACAGGCAGTCCATTTCAGAGCTACCATGAAGAGGACTGATTGTGACTGATGGGACAGGACTAACAGCTGAAGAATGTGCTGAGAACATTACTAACAATTTAAAAAGATAGATGCCCTAATATCTGAATTTTAGGAAGTTAATCAAGTATTTCCAAAAGTTAATTCTAAAACCACTAGAAATCTTTATATTTTCCTGTCAAACACTTAAAAATGTTTAGTTAAATAAGCAGACAAAAATAGATATTTGTTATAAATTTATCCTTTGTCCACGGCCTCGGGAACCAATCCAATTACTTTTAAGTTAGGGTATTACAATTTTAGGATTTAAAAATCCTGATGTTTGTATTTGTAGATATTTTTGTTTGCTTTGATTTTAGAATTCTTTATGAAATTTATCTCATAATCAGATGCTGTACAATTAGTATTTATGCCCTTCTTCAATTGTGATTATTAAAATGGCTGCCTGTTCTGTTACCAGTCTCAGAGAGAACTCACGTGTAATACACGTAGAATATGTCTTTGTAGATGTCTGGATATTTTAAGTTATAAGGAAATATTTAAAATATAATCATATAATAAAATTTTTTAAAGGCCAAAAAACAAACAAATTTAAGTGAAAAAGTGCACCCTCCTCAGATAAAATGTTTCACTCTCAGCTTCTAGCCCTTGAAAAACCAAATTCCCGCTCCATACTGGCCATTCCTAGCCTCTCAGAGAACAAGGTGTGTTGGTTAGTTTTCACTATGGATTTTATTGGATTTAAAATCACCATGAAAATATCCCTGTTGTTGGATATTTGTACATGGTGTGAAAATGTATTGCTGTATGTAAACGGAGGTTTCTCTATCTCGCTCTGTCCTGTAGCTGCTTCCAAATAATCACTCAGACACTTGTTAATTATTAATGCTTGACTAGTGGTATAGGAAGTCCTTCTGTACATGTGTTGCTTTTATTGGTTAATGAATAAAGAAGTCGCTTTTGGCCAATGGCTTAACAGAATATAGCCAGGCTGGAAAAGATATGTACAGAGAGTAGGCGGAGTCAGGGAGACCCCATGGAGCCGCCAGAGGAGAAAGAAGCAAGCGTCCAGCTGGAACCTTGCCAGTAGGCCATGACCCTTGTTGTAAAATATAAAATAATAGAAATGGATTAATCAAAGATATAAGAGCTAGCTAGCAATACACTTAAGTGATTGGCCAAGCAGTGATTTAAATAATATAGTTTCTAAGTGATTATTTCGTGATCTGGGCAGTTAGTAACAAACAAGTGGCCTCCTACTACAGACCAATAGCTCAGCCTTATTAATAACTCTTATATTTAAATCAACCCATGTTTCTATCTATGTTTTGCCATGGGGCTCAAGGCTTTTCACCTTATTTTCAACATGTCCTGCTTTGTTAGGCAGCTGGCTGGCATCTCTCTCCACTCTGTTCTTCCTCATCTGAGTTCTCAGTTCAATTGTTCTACCTAACCTTATCCTGCCTGGCTATTGGTCAAATAGTTTTTATTATTAACCAATGATAGGAATACATATTCATAGCGTACAGAAAGATCAACCCACAGCAGCTGTAACTGGTGTAATAAAAATCTGAACAGCCAATAGCTAGAAAGATGTTAGGCTGGACTTCTGGGGCAGAGAGGACTCTGAGAAGAGGAAGGGCAGAGACCTCAGAAGACAGGTAGAGGAAACAGGATGTGCAAGATGGAAGAGAGGTAACACCACGTGATATAATGTAGATTACTATAAATGGATTAATTTAACTTGTAAGAGCTGGCTAAAAACAAGCTTAGCTAAGGCTAAGCTTTTATAATTAATAAGTTTCTGTGTCATTTTCTTGTGACCTGGCGGCCCAAAGAAAAATTCGTCTACGTATTGCATCCAACATGGAGGCTCAAATATTTAAACATAGGGCCTGAGAAAGCTAAGAAAAGTTCTGGACAGGAGCCAGATGTGGCTTCCTAGTCCTACAGTCTCTCAGGCAAGCCAGGACTCGACATACAGAGGCTCAGCTACTGCTGTCTGCAGGCTGGTGCCAGTCACCAGCACCATGGGGTTGAGTTGTACAGTAGCTGACGTGGCAATTTAAGGCTTGTCTTGTAGTCAGAGAATGCTGCAGTTGCTTGGTAAAGCCAAATCCAGACGCAGAAAACCTCTAAAAAGGTACAGTATTATCTGGGTGGTGGTGGCACACGCCTTTAATCCCAGCACTCGGGAGGCAGAGGCAGG